>JAIPMN010005822.1:0-16120 GCA_020650975.1 Apostichopus californicus
TGTATATGTTAGAGGTTCTACTCCCAATACATAGTGGTCAGACTATTTAAACTTTAATTTCAAGTTTTTCGGTTGAAAAACACCGTCGCTACATTTTCCACATTCCTGCGTCTTACGATGCTATTAACTTTGCTTCAATTTCCAATTTCAGACATAGAAAGTGAAAGTTAAGTAAGGAAACAGAAAAATCGGTTTTATTGAGGCTTACTAACGCATGAAACATAACATTTCTTTTCAAAAGTTAAAAAAAAATACCAAAAAATTGAGGAAAGAACAACACGCTGAGAACAAGTGAAATTTTACAGCCAGAATAATGTGATCGTATAAAAGCCAGGGGAGGGAAAGTTTCATAGGAGCAAAAAAAAGGAGGCCAATTTGCAAGAGACGAAGGGAGGGAACTTTTTGAAGAATTCGCAGGAAGGGACGTTTAAGATGGAAACCGGGAGGAGACGGATCACACACATGACTGCAAAGTGGGAGGGTGGGAGGGTGGGAGGGTCGGTCGGTCGAGTAGGGTAGACTGAATTAGGTAGGGGTGTGAATCTACGAGAAGACCAGCCCCTGCCTGGCAGATCCATGATTGTATAAAGGAGGGGTGTGCGGACGGTCATGGGGTCGTTGTTACCAACTCCCGTGAATAGGAGGATTAACGTTAGAACTAAATATTTAGACGTCCAGCGGTACATTCTGAGGCATACCACTTACATGAAAATATATGGAAACTCGCAAGTTCTCTTATAGGGACGGATAGATATTATTCTAATAATTGTGGCATGGTAAGTGTTATTTATATCGTTCAGCCGGCGGGGATGTTTGTTACGACAGCCATGGAGTTTTCAGAGCTTGTCTCTCTAAAAGTAAACAGTACAAGGTTGATATAAACTGTCCGATGGCCGAGATGGGACATGAATAATAGATATGGGACATGAATAATAATATGGGGACATGATGATATGAATAATACTATTTATAATAATAATAATAATAATAATAATAATAATAATTAAAATAATAATAATTAAAATAATAATTAAAATAATAACTAAAATAATAATAAAAATAATAATAATTAAAATAATAATAATTAAAATAATAATAATAATAATAATAATGTAATACACATATAGGATAAGTTATAAAATAAATCAACATGTTGTCTTGAAATTTTGACTTTTTATCGCGGAATTTCGACATACCAATTTATAAGTTCAGCTATGATGTGCCTTCTATAGGCCACCGTATAAAATATCTCACAGACAGCAAAAAAAAAAAAAAAAAAAATCAATGTATTAGCTAAAATAAACATACCACCGCCATGATGACAATTAAATGAACAAAAACATAACTGTTGTTATAGTCTGATATTCTCGCTCATAATATCGACTCTTATTTTCTTTCCATATAGTTTTTGACCCGTTTACTGAGTGTTGTACTTTTTGAACTATTTTAATTGGAAGGGAATTTATTGATATTTTCTCACGAACGGAGTTACATATAATTTCAAAGCAGGTTTTCTCCCTCTTGACTTTAGAGCAGGGAAAAAATATGTATATACCATCATATTGAGAAAAGAAAATGTTTAACACATAGGCCTGATCATGAAAACAGTAAAGAATGAAAGAATAAAACAGAAACAAAGGAAAGAACGATTAAAGAAATACGACACAAACAAAATAAAGGAAATAAAACAACAGAAAAAAACATCAGAAAGAACAAAGAAATACCACACAAATAAAAGAAATGAAAGAAAACAAAAGAAAATGACAGAAAACAAAAGAAAAGAGAGAACAAAGAAATACGACACAAATAAAAGAAATTAAAGAAAAGAAATTAAAGCAACAGAAAACAAAAGAAACGAAAGAACAAAGAAATACGACACAAACAATAGAAAGGAAAGAAAAGAAATTAAAGCAACAGAAAACAAAAGAAACGAAAGAACAAAGAAATACGACACAAACAATAAAAAGGAAAGAAAACAATAGAAAAGGACGGTCATAGTACTATATGTCAACATGTTAAATATTGTGCCGAACTAAATTTCAGAAACATTCGGATTTGATTGGGCAAGTTCATAACTGTGTTGTGGAGTTTTGGCGTGAGATATATCTTGTAAACATAATAAAGAAACGTGTGATCTGGGGTTTTGAGAGCCACATCGGGCTCGAAGAGAGTTCTGTCATTTGACCCTAAATGTTTCCTTAGGTATTTATATTAAGAAAATGGCGAATACACTATTTTTATGTCATATTTGACTAAACCCCCTAGTGGAACCCCTAGTGGGCCTATGGGTGGTACCCTCTAAACCCTCTCTCGCCAAGCCTATAATTAGTCCGAACGAACAACTGCCCACAAAAGCAAAGAGACCTATTTTGCGAGGAATGGTTGAATATTGGGGTTAGTTTTCCCTCTTTTTGTTGTTGTCACGGCAGGAATGGACGTAGATACCCCATCGCCAACAGACGACAGCTCTCAGAGTGGTGGTGCAGAGATGTCGTTGGACGACAGTTCATTCACAGAACCGCCTCCAATATGGCAGTCCAAAGAATCAGGTATGGTAGTACCAGAGTACGAGTAGAATTCACCTTCATAATTACGTAAGTACGAGAGATCGAGTACACCTAATCTTGCTGCGTACGGTGTGGATGCTTTGTATCACAATGGATCTGTTTTACCTCCATGGTATAACCAGGGAGCTGCTACTCTAAGTTAGCGTAGCAGCTCCCTGGTATAACTGTCAAGCAGAGCGTAGGCCTACTATACTGTACGCACGTGTTACGATTGTACATAGAGTGCACCCCTGGTGCTGTTGCCATCTGACAAAAGTATACTACACAAAATAGCCAATTTAAGAGGCAAGCCAAGCCATATTTATGAAATGAATATGTAGCAGCATGTGGTATGGCATATATATATATATATATATATATATATATATATATATAATAACGTATTAAAGATGAACACACCAGACCAAATTCTACCGTTCACGACCGGTTTCGACCTTTTGGGGCTCAACAGACGAAGATAGGAATCGAACCCCGGACATTCGTGTTTCAGACCTAAGTCCGTAGGCCGATACCACTCAGCCACAGTGATTCTACTGGTGTGAATGTGTACTAAAGGCTTTCTACAACTGTCAATGAGAGAGTATTATGCACATGTTAAGATTGTACAGAGTGCACCCCTGGTGCTTTTAAATCTGACAATGTACACAGAATTACTACTAAGAGGCAAACTAAACCGAATTTATAAAACGAATATGTCGCAGACCTAAATCCGTACCACTCGGTTACGACTATGGTTACCCTACAACTATTGGCTTATGACTAGACATGATAAATGTGTTCTAACCTAGTTCAATGTAATGTAAGTTTGTGAATACCTCCCTGCTCCATTTTGTATTGATGGATCTTGCTGTATATTTTCACTTACCACCAGATTCAAACAAGTAACTCAAAGTAATGATGGTCTGGAAAAACATCAGCCCTTATTCTTACATGCAAACTTGGCTAGGCTAGGTACATCTGCTATATGGCAGTGTGGTAGGCTGAACTGTAAGTGTTCTCGTTTGCTTCTCAATAACATGTGTCTTGTACCATTCAAGCAACAAAACAAAGCAGAATGGTTTACGTTTGACAGAACCACCTCCACTTACGGCAGCCAAACAAATTCAGTTTACGAAAATATAATTTTTTTTTGAAGATTTAGAAACCTCGTTATTATTTCTCTTGAGCTCAGAAGCTAGATATTTATCCGGTTTTTTTATGGCGATTTGTTGGTGATGTCATACTAGAAGAAAAAAAAACAAACCTTTCCGAAGTACCTCTAGCTTACAAACGACAAGGTAAAATCAACGGTCTATTTGTTCAGTTGTTGTTTTGCAGGGAATTTTCAGAAGAGGTCATCTGTGTAAAAATGCTGTGTTGTGATATTAATGATAATCTATTTTACTCTATCTATTTTCAGGTAATTGCATAGAGTGTCCATACGATTTTTCGGTAGATCGCGATGTCTTCTTCGAGAAAGAATACGAGTATAGTGAGTATTCAACACAGCAGGTCCCCGACACGGAAGGGCGGGGTATGGGCGGGGTATTTGATATCAAGTATTTGCTGGAACATTTCTAACCTTACAATATACATAACTTCATGGGTTTCCTAAAAAAAAAGAGGGCGTTTTTCGTTGGATAATAAGTAGAGCTAATCACGTAATGACGTCTGTCACAGTCACATTTTTTAACATTACTTTAACATATCAACATCAATGGGGTGGGGGAATGGGTGGGGGGGGGGAGGGTGATTCGATATAAGTTAATACGTAAGAACGTGATATACGTGTTTTTTTATTTACACTTGATGGTGGTAGTATTAGACAATCTGACATTTATGTTATTTTCGTTGACGTATATTATAATAAAAAATTAAATCATGTAGTTATGTGCTTTTGATTTGATGGTTTTATTTTGTAGATAATTCATATTATACTTTTCTTCACAGTCATACGAGCCCGTGTAGAGTCTTACATGCAGTACACAGTACGAGATATGTACACGACCGTTATTGTACAAGAAGCGATCAAGTTTAGTGGACTCATTATTCCGGAAGGGGAGGTAAGGATTCGCTATTGTTCTTGGTGTCGAATACTGTAACCCCGATCGAGTCGGATACCGGTAAGATGGGTGGGGAGGGGGAGGGTGGGGGCTTAACGCTTATGTACAATGGGAGCATTGTGTCTGCATCACCTTGTGTAAAAACGAAAATCCACAACACGAGATGATATTTTAACGCAAAGATATGTTTCCTTACGAAAAGTTGCTTCCAGTTATGTGGTTACTTGAATTACATAGGTCAAAAATAAAACACGTAGCTGGGTTTAATCACGATGATATGAAATATATGAAAGTTTATACAACGGCAGAGTTAAAGAGATCATAGCAAATTGCATGATATGAAAATACAGTTTTATAAAGGATTTAGAAATTAGAGAAATCGAAAACCAAAGTAGAATAAAACGTTTGCCCCGAATAACATTGTCACTGATAATTTTGCAGTCGTACAACTGTAATGCATCTTTATCAGTAACCATCCATTGTCTTAAACATATGCGTTACGAGGGCACAGGGAACGGGGATAGTGGGGTGGGGGAGGGGGTAAGAGAGTTATGGGTCATCAAATAATTTGCTCAAAGAACAAGAAGAATGAAGAAGGACTCACTCGAACTATCTGACAATGGTACAGCGTGCGGGACTTTTAACAATGGACTTCATGAGGGCTCTTTCCTTTCCAAAAAAACTGACCCCTATCAGATATAGCCCCCCCCCCCACTCTCCGCTCTAAGTTACCTCAATCGACAACTATACAGGCCCTATTCAAAACAGCGACGATATGTCAGGAGGTCCGGCGAGCAAACGTGAACTTCTTAGGGTTTGGCTATCAGTGTCACTGTTGTCACATACTGTCACATATTGTCACATATCAACACAAGTTTCATTCATCTGTATACCCCCTCCCCATTTTCAATGGCCCAACGCTAGGGTTCATCACCTTAACCCCTATAACGCTAGAAAACCAGATGATGGTCACGCATTAATAAAGCATAAACCATCGTTTCATACCGCCAACTATCATTTATTACCCTTTCTTGTATAATTTCTTGTCTAATTCAACAAATGCGATATTCTCAAATGTCTGAATTGATATGAATTGATATGAGAAATCAGAGCGCGTAGGAAAAGTCCTTTTCAAAACTTCTATCAATTTTTCAATATAATCAAAATTGGAGATAAATATGATATCTAGATATGTAGTGAGTCCCGGTACACGCAATGGCTTTTGAAATAGTTCCCATGGTTACCTTTGACTGGTACTCCTTCTCATGAGTTTGTACTTAAAATTGTACTCAAGGAATTGTTTGGGAAAACCAGTATAAATACTTTTTTGTATTTTAAGAAAAGTCACCCAAGAACGAACCTGGGCACAGAAACCAAACTACTGATCCACTCTCAACCCCCCTCTCCCCCTCCCCCTCCCCGGTCCCCCTCCCCCGGTCCACCTCCCCCGGTCACCTTGCATTGAGACGGTGACTGTGTGATCATCTTCAGGGGGGGGGGGGTTTATCACGAGTCCCTTAGAAAGGGAACAGATACTACACATGATCTTAGCCAAAAGGCCGAGAGTATATAGATGTCGCGCTTTGTAGAAGATTTAACCGTATTGTATGCTCTCGCTTAGAACGCATTTGTACTCGTATACTCTTACACCAAGGGCCAGGGGACTTGTATTCGTACACATGCTGTTGTACTCGTCTGCTGATAACCATTACGATGTATACATTGTGTGTAAGAATAAAGATAAACATTTGTATCCCTTAGTTTGCCGCGTGTATATAATCGCCGAAATGTTGGTGGCTTATTTTTTGAAAGAAATATGTTGCTTTCTCTCTCTGCCTTTTAGTTAACCTATTTGTTATGTTTTCTCCAAATTTACTGACATGAAAAAAACGATTGTTTCTATTCGTTTGACCTTTTTTAGGTGCAACTCTGGTCGCGTGGTAATTGCGCATGCCCACATCTCGACGTAGGACGTGAATATTTAGTTCTTTGCTACGAAGATCTGGACGAAGGAAGATTATTGTTAGAACCCGATTGTACGGTTGTGCCTTGGAACAACAAATATATCAAAAGAATAACGGTAAGCATTTCGTAGCCTTCGAGGTCAGCCGTTTCCATCTTTGGCAATTAAGATTACCCTATTGGTGTAACACCGACTTTTCTTACATGTATATACCGAACACGTTCATGAATCAGAGCTTGAATTCTTTCGCCTTGTCACGTGGGTATATTATCGCGATGCCGTTGGAGGAGGGACTAGAGTGAGGTAGGGGGGGGGGGTAGGCAGATGAGCCAACAAGGAGTTGGGGTGGGGTGGAAAGTGGATTTATTTAAATTCCGGTTACAGAATCAGAACCCGTTAACTTACAACGTGATCCGACACTGTACCTTACACAGTCATGTGATAGTTGTAGTAAAAAAATGCGCGCACAATTATTACACCATGACGCGTAAAGAGCAGACTCTTCTTAGAGAAAAAGTCCTGTTAGTTTGTATCTTGTATTATGTCATTCTTAAGCCTTGTTTATATACATGTTGGCCGTACTGAGCATTTTTCAGTGTGTGCTATGATTGTTTTCTAGAAATGGGATCGAATCTTACGGAAGGAGCAACAGCGAAGAAGATTTGAGAGACGAAGACGAAATTTATATCATATTTGACCTTGACAGCGTCGCCAAACTTCTGGACAAAAGGTCTATAGAGGGCGTGCTGTAAGCCAAAAAGGGAGCTGATGACGTCACCTCTACGAGTGTAGAAACTTTAAGATGACGGCATAGTGGGAGAAAGTTCCAAAAGGGCTGCAGAGGGGGGGGGGGGAGGAGAGGGGGGGGGGAGGGGAGGATTTCACGATGCTGTAGTTTCTGTCACAATCCAAGATTACAGAGAAGTCTGTAAAACGGCTTTGGCATGCTGGTCTGAACACCACTTATGAACTACCTGCATCATGAATATTCCATGACCTGATTGTTGGTTATTATTGATCCTTGGTCACGTGGTTGTACTTTGTTTTAAGAGACATGTGATATACATCTGCCGATGGTCACACATTCACAGTCTCGATGCAATGGGGACTGGGGTTGAGATTTTTTAAGACGATCCTTACATCGTAGTGATTTTTACTCATGCACCGCTATTTAGGAATTTGTTTCGGTATCGAACGATACTTGTCTTGGCCGAGAAACCCTGGATCTGTCATTTTTATAGTAGTACTTTTAAGCATAGTTACACTAAGCGGATTTGATATTAATATGCCTTAATATACTACTGCCTTGCCTGGAGTCAGTTGATCGTACTGAAAAGCCCGGATGCTCGGGTAACGTGTAGTCTTCGTGAATCCATTTTCGTTCTGTGGAGTATGAACTGATGTGTAGCATATCGTTCGTTGTATTAGACTCCTAGTGGAGAAAGTTGAACTAGCTAATCGGTGTGATCGGTTCGAAGTTTCGCAGAACACACAAACAACTGTCTGCACGGCGAAACATAATCAAAGAAGATAAGATTTTCATTCAAAATTCACATGAATTAATGCACTTGTAATAGCTTGGGTAGTTAATGAGCTCCCCAGGATTAGCATCATATGCATGTTGCTTCTATGGTATAGTGAACTTAGGATAATATAAAAGCTATGAGTTCAAGAGTGAAACAGTGACGGTGGTGCTGGTTGTTTTGGGGGGTTACCATTTTTCTTACGAGCGTGATATAGATATTATTAGCCTCTAGTTTTCTATATCAGATACTGAAACTTTCATTTGCTAAGCTGACCTTTGAACCTTGTAAGTTCTAAATGAATATTCAAAATGAAATAAATGTGCATTTTCATATTTAAGGTATAAATATTCATATAGTTAGACTTTTTCTGACGTTAGTTGAATTCTCGATTTTCTGTTAGCGCATAGACCGAGATATTTTTATATTTTTTGCTGCTCCCTGCCTAGGGGAATTGGAGGTTGGGGAAGGGGGGGGGGCTGAGCTGGGGGAGAGGAGACGTGAAAACGTGCAACAGCATTGTTTGACATGCTCGTGAACCAGCGTCAGTGAACGCGAATTCACAGTGAAAATAGATGGCGCTCTTTTATTTTCATTAGTATGGTTTCCTAAGGTCCAGTTATGATGGTGATTTTTAAAGGGAATTACTATGAAGTATCACAAAAATGGTTAGTATATGCTAAAATAGCTTGTAAAGTTGTGAAAAATTAAATTTACAATATATTTTTAAGCATATTTTGGACTTTTTTTATGAAGATATATTTGTGTGGTATTTCTCGTTTTGTGAGAATACCGGTAGGCATGTTCACAAAGTTTGTTTTTTATTGATATATAAATTGGGCAAGGCAGTCAAATTTCTGTCAAAATCATTATCGGTATATATACAGCGTTGCTCATGTTTGCTTTACTTGGTGACTATTGTTACAGTTTTAAGTTCTTAACAATTTTACTTTTTGTTTTAACAAATTCAATTCTTCTCATTATTTTTTTTATTCATTGTTATATTTGACCGACGGAAATAATTTTTATTGCAAAGCATTATACTGAATCTCGATGTATTTTCAGAAGGAAAACAAAACAAAACAATACAACAAAAGCATTTGTATCGTCAGCGCTAAACGGAGAGCATCTCTCTGTCTTATTTCTTATTTTCATATTTTTTGTGGATTGTCCTTTTTCCCGGGCTCCTTTTCTTTATTTACGAAAGTTGATCTGATGCTATGAATTGTTTGTAATTTCTTTTGAGTATAGTCAGGCGCGTAGCCAAGGGGGGGAGGGGGTGGCGAAGGGGGCAGCCGCCCCCCCCCCCCCCCCCCCCCCCCCCCCCTTTAGCATATTTTAAAATTTTTTTTTAAATGTTTTTATGATATCGCTAGTAATTTCAAAAGAGAAAATGCTAAGATGCAACTTACAAGGCCTGGGAAGTGCGTTTTCCAGCGATCTGGGAGGCATTTTCAGCCAAAATTTTCATGGTGGCGCTACGCTTAGATAGTTTTCAATGTAGAATCTACGGCTCTGATAATTTGCCTACATTTTCGCCCCTCCCTTGGCAGATTCCTGGCTACGCGCCTGAGTATAGTTGCTTGTATTCATTCCTCGAAAAGCAATGTTCTCTCCCCTACCAACACAAGTAAAAGGTGTCTCGTGCGGTTAGGAGGGTCGGATGTGGTGGCGGGGCGGTTTGGGGGGGGGGTGGGTTGGTGGGAAGGGTCAGGGTTGGGTAGGTTTACTTTGAGGTCAACAGAGGTCAAAGTATGACAATCGTGTAAGCAGGTCCACGTGAGTGCAAGAACTTTGCTGATCAGGGCAATGCGGACCCCACCTTCCATCGTCAGGGGAAATGGTTCATTTAGTCGGCAATAATTTGACCAATCCTACGAGTGAACGCTCCCCTTTGCAACCTTACAGATCAATCGTTAGCACAACAGTGATTTTAGATCAAATTCTAACCCGTATTTAAAGTTTAAATATGCCTCCGAATGAACCAATTTGAAAACTGAGCTTCTTCTTTTTCTGGTGGGGGATACCCCCACCCAACCCCCCCCCCCCCCGCACGGGAAACTCAGCTTTAATGACTGACGGCCATTATCTCGCCTTATAAAATCCTTCATTCGTCTCTGTCCCTTTCATAAAGGTTCATGCCTCTACCTAAATCAGTTGGGGAAAATTTAGAGTCCCCCACTTATCATTCCCCTTACGTTTCAAATCATGTGCATGCCAATCCATCCTCTACATTTCGCCCCCCTCCCCCCGCCCGCTCAAACAGCTGTTTCTATCAGTATTGTTCACATTTCAACATGTTTACCTTTTACTCTGTTATTTAAAACGAAACTTCGCTAATCGAAGCTCATGAATATCATTATTATGTCAGAGGTTCTTGAGGGGGGGGGGGGGAGGCTGAACATTGGTTGGACCAAAGGACCGGACTTTTGGTTGGACCAAAGGGTCCAGATATGCAGAATCAATATTTTCACCATACCTTTATCATAAGCAACGTGACGGGTAAGTAGGCCAGCAGTTGTGCTTAAGCCTTAGGAGTTAAGGACACCGCTGCATGCCAAATTAGTGCAAGATAATGGTGCATAATTAATTCTTTCGCGTGTACTACATGTAGATAATCCATGTTCTCTACGTGACGACTGTTTTAATACTACCACTTTTACAAAACCAATACCAAAGGCAATCTTCTTGAACATTCAGATACTAGTTAACAAGCTAATGCCTTTTGAGAGAAAAGGAAGTGTCCAAAGTTGGAGGAGGGCTATGCGAAGGGTGAGGTGGGGGGGGGGGGTAATTGGAGAGAGAGAGGGGAAGGCAATTAACCAATTAATCAAAATAGTGAAGGGAACATGAAGTCTATCGCCACCTTTCCCTCGCAGAACTCAACAGTTAAAGTAAATATCAGTACAGACAAGATATATGGCATATAGTACATGTTGTAATCGTTATGTTCAGTTCAGTTCATAATAATATGAATAAGTAAAATATATATTTATGTATGTAATATTTACACTTACCAATGAAATACTTTTAATGAAATGTTTTATGTGTGGTATATTTTGATCTTTTTCATTTTCCTTACTGGAATGTTTTTTTTCCAACTGCAAAGACGCTCTCAAACAAAAAGAGCCTTTGTTCGTTCTTATATAGTCGATGTTTGTAACAATGACGTCACGTGTGTAACAACGAAGATAATGACGTCACAAAAGTGACAATGACGCCATGAACATGTTGTCTAGTTTCTGACCCATAAGATAAAAAACCAATTATTAGTTGAAAGAATAAACAAAATATTGAAAAATAGAGTAAACAACAGCAGATGAATGAACCAATTAGGGTATTCGAGGTTGATAAAAAGGGTTATGGGGGGGGGGGGGGTCAACGGGGATGGGGGGGGGTGATAGCTAAGAGGCTATCCGCAGATAACAAAAACAAAATTGAATCCTTACGCCAATTGTCACTCTTACTTATTACATTGGCCTCTCCGAGGTCCCATAACGGTCATGACTATATCGACCAGTGCCACTGTCCATGACAGCTGGGCCCTCTTATATATTTCAGTCATGAGCTTTATCCGCGAATTCGCGGAATATCCGTGATTTCTTTTCTACCTCGGGGACAAAAACTATTATCCTAACACACAGTAGCATGCGAAAACTGGAGCCTATACCGCAATTTTTGCAAAGTTCCGTGATTTTTTTTTTACCCCATGCTCATCCCTGTTATTTGGAGTGGAGTTTCTCGTCAGAGGCCATTTACGGCCAATGCGGTATATCGAGAACACTATAAACCAAACTGTTCAAAAGTTCATCTCTTCAAGACTAGAGACCATCCTTGCATAACAAATCGCTGTTCAAAGCCGTTATCATCCCCAGACAATAGAAAAAAATGAAAAAATAGGAAGAATTATTTGATTAGCTGGCACTTTGTTCGCTATTTCACGTATGTCTATGAGAACGATACAGCACCGCCGCGGCATGCATCAATATAGTTAGAAAGAAATTTAGGGGAGGGGGCGGGGGAGGGGAGGTGAGGGAGGGCTGAGTGGCTGAGGCACACTCTTCCCACAGCCCCGCTTTCAAAATTGATTTCCAGGTACTCTTGAGATTTGCATACGCCTGAACGATATAACTTGGTAGATATGTTAAGGTATGTGTTCTTTGTACGTTGTACCATAAATACATTGAAAATGACACAGAAATGTATTGACACATCAACAGTGCGCATGCTCGTCACGCCAACTCCTGTGACCCCAAACATCATGGGAGAAAATTAGTTTCTATTGGTATGACGTGAAATACTTTCAAAGTATTTGATTGGAAACGAAAATAGGTCATAGATTAGTTTCACATTTAAATAGTCTTCTTAACAGAGATAATATACACCATGAATAATGTGACCTTTTGCCGATGGTCACAATTATTCCTCCAGTATATTGGTAGTGTCAAACAGAAACGAAAGAAAAAATCTACTATGTGTGTGAAATGGCGGAATGCATTTAAACTTAACAGTTAATCTGAAGGACTCAGCAATGTATTCGTTAAACTGACTCTATGTCAGTAGTAGCCAACAGTTACCCCATCACTGAAAAAAAAAAAACATTTTAACGACTGAAAATCGTAATAGATGGCGCTCTCCATAAACAAACAGATAATACTAACAAATCCACCTCGAACGGCGAACTTCCTATTTGTGCTGTTTAAGCTGTGCTGTATAGCACAATGACCATCTGTTCGCTCTCTGGTCCTCTGCAAAAACATCAATCGCAGTTCCTGAAATGAATTCATAGATTCTCGTGTCCATTTCAGTAAATTTACCAAATTCAATTGTTTTTTCTCCATCCACGAATTAAAAGAAAAAATTTGAATTATCTCCGTATCGTGCCTCGGCGTTATGATTTGAACCATCGAGATCAAAATCGGGTAAGTTATCGTCATCAGCGCCAGCGTTCACGTGACCGGAAGAACCATTTGCTAGATCATCTGGACTGTTTCGTAAATCGAAATTTCCTAATATCGGGCCCAGATTAAAACTCTGAAGGCTTCCAGCGGTGTCGATATTGTCATCAGCATGTCGCGGTGTCCTTCCGTTTGGAATGACGTGAATACGGTTATTCACCCCCCTCGATGGCCTTCGACCTAGATACATATTTGCTGTCCGACCGACTCGGTCCGTCGGTTGGGGTTGGTTGACGTTGCTATGGATACCTCCGTTTCGTCTGTCGTAGCGTGGGTTATTTGAACTGGATCCTGTCGGTGTAGTAGAAGTAGGCTGACTGACGTGGTATGGCCGAGTGATTACTGCTGGTATTTCAGAGAATCGGCCGTTCGGTAAAGATCGGGCGTCGTCGTCTACGTAAGGGTTGTACCTCTGAGGACCTCGTCTTACCCCTCTCTGATTTTCAGATTTTGATGACTCCTCTTCATTCTGTTATTGAGAAAAGATTCACACGATTGCTTTGTTGTAGCCTAGTACATTTAACTGTGTGCCACCACTCGTCCAAAACTCCCCCCCCTCCCCCACATTACCGCCTTTCTCCCAGCCGTGTTGTCCGCCGAACGAAAAATACGATAAGAAAATCTGATAAATTTGATTTAAGGATTGTATAGATACGCTGGTAGCATACATAAGTCTCTTAGATAATGGCACATCCATTATGGGACTAGGCATGCGTGGCTTTATCATAGGCAGGGTCGAACTGACAAGTCGGGCAATCGTGCAGTGCCGGATGTAATGTAGTAAAGATGAAGTAGTATACCGCCACCTTTCTGTTATTAACTTTACATACAGTACTGAACGACAACGGACAGATTTGAAGATTAGAATATAGTACTATATATATCTCTTGTTTGCTCTCTGTCTCTTTGTTCATTCTATATACATGCCCTTACCTAACACCGAAGGATATCATACCCGAGACTCTTCCTTCCCCCTCCCCTAATTGCCCGTGTCCCCCAGGGCAATAAGGAGTGGTAACAACCTCCGTAAGCGCCTATAATCAAGTCGATATTTAGTGTATTCGCTGCAATAATTTGTGACGCAATATTGTAGGCCTTAGATCCATGTAAAGTTGTTCTTTTCCTTTTGCGGAAGCGAGGTAAATCTTGACACTTTCTTGCTTGGGAGGAGGAGGGGAGTGGCTAGGTGAGGGGAGTGTGTGTCAGGGAACTAACACTGTTTGAATTCTGGCTATGCCGCTGGTGGGCCGGGTTGGGGGGGGGGGGTTCGGGGGCGATGCAATGACCGTTTCTACCAGGGCTCATATCACCGTTACCCCTATATTTATTTATATATATATATATACTTACAAAAGATGTATTTTGGATACAGCAATATTGGACAGCAAATATTACTGATAAAAGAGCAATACAAGCACTCAAAACAGATTGTGCTATTAGCAAAACGACACCATCACCGGCGTCTCTACGTTCCACGGTTGAATTGACTGCAGATATTATTAGACATATGGACGAAGAAAACAACAATGGAACGTCAACCAGAAGGCTGACGATAACCTGTAAAGACAAAAAAAGGAATGAAGAGGTTACCATGGAGACGTGAAAATGAAAACATTGATCGCGACAACAAATCCCAGAAAATGAAATATCTTCATGACACTGTCGTCAGTGAGTAGCCTACACATTGTGTCTAGTCCGTTGTCTTGGATATGATGTTACTATATAACTATGACAATGAGGTGCCTGTGATATAGGCACAATTAGCCACTTTGTCTTTGATCACCCTCGATGAACCTTTCAGAAAAAAATTAACTTTGGCTCTCTGTTATGCCAAAAGTATACCCCTTAATTCAACAGAAAACTGTTTAAGGATAAAAACCCACCTAATTTCCTGCATGGCAACTTTGTATCGGAAAGGTAAAAGAGCCATTACACTCCCCCGCTAGCCTTTTTATTATACGCATATCCTATACCGTTAGCCTAACGTACTTTGTATGTGAGCAAGGAACCTGACTATACTATTGATCTTTCTACGCAAATCCTATACCGATAGCCAAACGTTGTATGAGAACAAGTAACATGACTACTAGTGATCTTTTTACGCGAATCCTATACCGCTAGCCTAACGTACTCATTATGTGAGCAAGGAACCTGACTATAATATTGATCTTTTTTTATGCAAATCCTATACCGCTAGCCTAACGTACTTTGTATGTGAGCAAGGAACCTTACTAATATTGATCTTTTTAGACAAATCCTATACCGATAGCCTAACGTACTTTGTATGTGAGCAAGGAACCTGACTAATATTGATCTTTTTAGGCAAATCCTATACCGCTAGCCTAACGTACTTTGTATGTAAACAGGCACCTGACTAATATTGATCTTTTTACGCAAATCCTATATCGCTAGCCTAACGTACTTTGTATGTGAGCAAGGAACCTGACTAATATTGATTTTTTTACGCAAATCCTATACCGCTAGCCTAACGTACTTTGTATGTGAGCAAGGAACCTGACTACTATTGATCTTTTTACGCTAACCCTATACCGCTAGCCTAACGTACTTTGTATGTGAGCAAGGAACCTGACTCATATTGATCTGGTAGGCATAACTGTTCTAAAGAACTTAGTTCGAATTGTTGATACAGACTACTTTTTAATAGTGAAGTCAGTGAGAACGACACATATTTTCTAAAACCTAATGGACCGTGAGCAATTGTTATATGTTATTCATTCGTTTAAAAAAAAAAAAAAAAATATTTAAGAATTTGTATATTGATGGATAGTAGGCTATGTTTTTTTTTATCGAATGAAGAACTTTATAAATATATAAGATCAAAGGTAGTAGGTGCGTGAGTCAAATTAGTTTCCAAGGTTATCGCAACTTTGTAATTTTGTATTTAATCTTTGAAAACATGTTTGAATGCAATATTTTTCTTTTTTTCTTGCATTATGCAGAGGGGCGTTGTATAGAATAACAATTAGTAAGTTATATTTCACATAACGTTAAATATTATTCGATCTATGACTAAAAGATATAGTCAGTCGGGTGATTGTATATATAT
>JAIPMN010005823.1:0-40545 GCA_020650975.1 Apostichopus californicus
GGTTGTCCGTCGGGCAACCAGTAATTCACGATTTGACAAGTTTTGGTTGCCCGGCAGGTAATTTGGTCGTCTCGGACGACCGGACGACCGCTAAATTTACACACTGTATTATAGCAAGTCAATATGTATCATGTAATATAGCAAGTCAATTTGTATCACTTATGTAATCAACTTATAGGATATCAATATGTAGCATAGCAAGTCAATATGTATCACTTTTTAAATAATCACGAAACCTCATATCTGTGTGCAATGGATGGAGTTCGTGGTGGACATTGTCACCTAACTGCGGGCCGATAGTCTTACTACACTATTAGTATCTTAATTCTGACGATGTTACTCCTGGATTTTGTAAGATGAAACTTATCATGTAATGGGCATTTAACGTCGAGATATTGATATCCTGCAAAAATAAGCGGAAATTATTTAAAGGTTCCAGATTATGTCGTTTTACCACATTGCACGAAAACATATTTTCTTAATTCTTTTCTATTTTGGCGCTTGTGAATGGCTAAGACCGATCCCACTGTGACACCATGACGTACAACGATACGGAGTGAGATTATAAAAAAAACAAATAAGAGACCATAGTTATGTACCAAGACAGTAATAGCCTGCTGCCTCTACATAGAACTAAAATGTAATATTTGTTAGAGGGTGGGGAAAGACAAGCAAGTTCTTTTTTTTCTCTCTTTTTTCCACAATTTATTTCTAATTACAGGAATGTATGTGAAAAAAGACAACTGATACGATGCTGCATACGGACCTATTGTTTGAAGAGGAATAACAATTTGATGAAATACTGAGCAGGAATAGTATGAAAATAATGAACAATAGGAAAATGTAATTGTTCAATGAGAAAAAAATTTCGCATTGACAGATACTATTTATGAAAATGACAGTCTGCAAGATAATAAAAACAAAAACTTAAAAATAAACCATCAAAATATTGAAAGCTTTTACCACATTTGATTGATGAAGTAGCGGTTATTTATTATCACAATGCCACACTTAATATTCCTTTCACGCAGAAAGAGATAATTAAATTGACAATTCATATACATGAAAACATTCCTCAATCATCACTAATATTTACAAATCAAAAAGTCAGGTATATCCTCGACATATCAAAATTGTGCAATTCACAAGAATAAATCTTTCAATTTCTGTTATATCAGAGAAAACCTGGTTTTAATAAAAACCGCTCATCTACTCAAGAATATGAATGTACAGTCAATAAAAAGACTAGGAAGGAAATTCTATCAATTAAATCCACCAAAGAAAGATTTCCCAAATCTCTATCACATAGGATATATATGATAAAGATGGCAATGTAGATAGGAGGCTATCCAAGAATGACCTTACCCAATGATCAGCAGTGAACACATTTAAATGGTATAAAGTCCACAGAATGATGAATTGTCTAATAGTTGGACAGAGGAAAGAACATAACGATCAAGGCTTATTCAGATTATCTAACAACAAATCATATAACAACCAGACATGAATTCAAAATTAATACAGATTAATTGAATAAATAGTTGATTTATCTACAATAACAAAAGATTAAAAAGTTATGTCTGACATTGCAGGTATTGAGGCATCCAACCCTTCCCTTGGTATCTTTTGTTCAGCACCAGAGCCAACAGTTTGTGCGTTCTGCCTGCTCGCAACACCCCCCCCCCTAAAAAAAAGGAGTAAACCTAGGAACCAAATAGGTGAAGAACTACTCTTGTTTGCATAAGAACACT
This sequence comes from Apostichopus californicus, assembly GCA_020650975.1. NCBI lineage: Eukaryota > Metazoa > Echinodermata > Holothuroidea > Aspidochirotida > Stichopodidae > Apostichopus > Apostichopus californicus. The sequence goes on from JAIPMN010005823.1 coordinate 1,752, forward strand.
TGGGTTATCATACCGGGGGTTTACCCCGACTGTTTCATATTTCATCTACCTCTCCACCAATGAGATCTGAACTTTCACCAATCTCAGGGTCTAATTTTGGGCTGAATCATAAAATGGGTCACCACCAACAGAGCACAATATACGGATAGATCTTTGTTATTACACATTACGAGGTGTCCTTTGTTAATTCAAATTCGTCTCTAGAAATGATTACACATGCATATTCGTTTATTTAGTAGTTTTGCAATGCAGATTGACTCCTCACTATGTTAATCTTAAAACTAAACGCTGTAGATCTCATTAAAACAGTATTGTATAATCTGTTTCACATCCTCATGGAGAACTGTTGAATGAGAGACATAAGAATCATCACTCCTTCCAAACAAACTTATCCTTCAGAAGGTGATTTTAAATCATAGTCAAGGTTTTAACAGCAGAAGGGGATAATTGTGCGGTATGGTGCACAAGAAATGTTACACAACGTGCTGAAGTTGCTATGAAATACCACAGATGCACAAAACAGTTTACACTCGAATCCATAGCATCGATGTAATAGAGGTCAAATGATCAATAGACCAAAACTGGAAAAATATGTTTTAAGTCCTTTTTGGGTCAGCAAAAGAAATACTAGCATATTATAAAGCATGTAAGCATCACATCTAATTTTACAACCAACACCGGTGTATTGAGCAAACAACACTCTACCACAAAAATGCTAGATAGACCAAAATGGTCATTCAGAGTGAGAGAGCTTTTACCTTCACTATTGAGTCTCTGTCACTATGGAAAAAGTTGCATGACTAAGGTCATCAAATGAACATTTGAAATACATTACACTGTTGCAAATATTTCAGAAATATCTTTTCAAGGGCAGCTGCCATTTCTATTTGGAGTCCAAAGAAAAAAAACTAGAAGATGAAAAAAAAAAATGTGAAAAGTCAGTCAGTGAGACAAAGCTCTCCAGAATGCTGGGTGATAAATCAGTTGAGTGTTCATGTGTTATTGAATTTCACAAATGATTTTTTGTTGCTAAAAACTGAGAGCCAATTTTGGCTGCATGTCAGTTTGTAGTGCAACAAGATATTCTATGCGAGGTATAGCATAATGGATTGGATGGCAACCCTTTGGTTTAATGTCTAGACAATGAAGAAATTAAGAGCAGAATACAGAAAATTTTTACAATTGAAGAAACTATAGCCCCCTATTATCCACAAAATGTAATAAAGAAAGAAAAAAAACAAAACCATATTATTTACAACGGTTATATCGTAATACACATATTATACACGAGACGACTTCCGTTACCGAAACCACATGTTGATGGGACTCTATTTCTCTGTCTGTTTCACTTGTACCAGCTGACCATCGAAGGAACGGTCACTGAGAAACCATAAGATGAATAGGGATAGGGCACCAGGGATCACCAACAGTCGCTCCAGAATTGGATAGCTCTCATTAAAGTGTATTACTGAGGTCAGATTCTCATCACAGTCAATCACACTTATAATTGGCAATTTTCAAATTCATTGGCTGCACCATTTACTTACTTACTGTACAAAATATTTAGGGGACAGAATCATTTGAAATTCCTTTCGTCGCTGAGATGCGAGGAGAGTGATCTTGAAGGTAGACGAGATGTCATAACCGACACTTGCATCCTCCCGTCGAATCTAGACTCATCGTCGAGGAGGGTGGGACGAACGAGATGCCTTTCAAATTTTGTAGGTAGACAGATGATAAAGGAGCACAGGAGACATAATTTGCATAATCATCATTTCGACTAATGACGAACGATAGACAACAAGGTCACAAAACTATGACATGCCAGCTTCATTTTTTTCCTTCTATCTTTCGTAAAAGACTCTCTCGACTTGGAAGACTAAAAAGATTTCAGTAACGAGTATTTATATGGGACTTGCAGCAAAGAGTGGAAGGCAGATCTTTGATCAATGTATTCCTTTTTTTTGAAAAGGATGAAGATGAAGAGACCAGAAGGGGCACTTTTAATATCAGAGAATAAAATATCAAACACACATGCTAATACCTGAGATGATATTAACCTGCAAACGACACAACGTTTTGCATCAACTTAGAAGACCTCAATGGCTCATAGCAACCACATGTACTCTTCAATAGCTCCATCTCCTCTCAATAGATGTATGGGATGATGCGGTAAGGCACCCTGCTGCAGTAGATATCCCAGTCGCGCCCGTACTTCTGACGGCAATAGTGAGAATCTCTCCGTTCCCGGTGAATGAGCAGTATCGTTAGGTAGACCGGGTAAAAGTACGGTATGCAGCTGTCAAAACCTGTGGAAAGAGCATTCCAACACAAATCCTCATTTGTCTGTGAAAGAGTTGCATTGTGTGTGTTTAAATCGCTGGCCGAGAGCAGTTTGATTAAAAGAACCATATCATCATCAACAATGCTGGGGTACATGACAAAGATGTGAACTGGGATAACAGGTTTGTATATGTATACAATCAATGTCATCGTCATCAAATAACAAACAAGTTCTTTTTTCATTTTACCCGCAATGACCTTGCCTGGATTCAGGAAAAAATCCTTAACTCATGAAAATGGGTAGATTTCTGGAATAGGCATAAATTTAGATGAAAACACCACTATAAATATAGAAACACAAGCCCCCCTACCCCCACGGTTTATTCTGTGCTTTATGATGTCATTCACCCGGTTGTTGCCAACTATATATATTCATAATTTTTGCTCAATACTAATAGTCTGCAAGAACAACATGCTATCTGTGAGGGTTTGTTCACTGAAAGATACGTAGGACTCCTAGGAGATCGTTTAAACCATCCAGGACTCTGGAACAGCACAAACATCTTAAGCAAAGTAAGCAAATCTTCAAACAGGGATTAATTTAGTGTTCAAATTTTGTGTAGCAGTTTGGAAGGCTCATTACTTTCTCTTGTCCAATACTATAGTTCAGGTGTACAAAAAAAACTTGCTATACATCTTTGCACTTTGGATAGCAAAATTTGCCCATTTTGCAATGCATTTTGGGATGCGATACCAGATGAATTATTCTCTGACTCTCTAAACAAATTCACTCAAAGCTTAGGCTTACCACAGAGCAACGCCCAGGAGAATGCCATGATGATGTCTCCGAGGTAGTTTGGTCGGCGCACGAATCCCCACCAACCAGAGACGAGGAGTTTCTTGCCTGATGATGTGCTGATGGTCTCCAAATCTGATGGTAGGGTACATCAAAAATGATTTTATCTTATTTATTCTCTCCCCCGGTGAAAAAAAGATTTTAGAAATGTTCTAAAAAGTGATTAAAAAAAGTAAAAATGGCAAAGCAAGACATCTTTTTCAAGACCAAATGGTGTTGGAAGTCAGTCAGTCATCCGTGAGAGAGTAGAGCTATTGTACTTACCACCGATAGAATACAGACTGACGGTCTTTGAGATGTACAACAATGAGGCATTGTGTAAACGATATCACATTTGTGTCCAAGGTGCATTCCAAACATTTAATATAAATTACACATATATTACACACAGTTGTACATAGTATGACATTCAGTGACCAACTCATTACATTTATTGACTTAGATGTCAGTCATGCTGACTTCTGTGTTAGACTGAACATCAGCTGGTCGTCAGACAAAGTCCAAACATAGATTGACTGACATTGTTTCCTGTTCAATAAAGACTGACAATTTCCAATAATATGACTTTTAACGAACAATTTATCGACTTTGATGTTAGTCTGAACTCTGAAGATCAGCTGGTCGTCATGGAAGACTGCATGACTTTTCAATGACTCAATGCAGTCTGCACACACTCTTTCCCTTGATATTGAGCATGACCTTGTTTTGCTTCAAATTTTCCATGACTTTTTATGTTAGACATAGTAGCAAAAATTGTTATTATCGTTTAGCACTGCTGTACGTACGTGCGATATCGGGACTGTACGGATTTCTTCTGAGCAGATTCTTTTCACCGTTTGCAGATCTGAATATGTAGTAGCCAAACACTATGACAAAAAGAAAAGAAAAAAAATCAGTACTGCATTAATTTATCATCATATAATTGTAATGCCAACTGTAAAGGTAGGGGCGGGGGTTGGGGGAGTAGGACAACACTGATCGAGCTAAATGCAAACCGTCAAGTGAAATCATACAAGAGACTCTCCTTTAGCCTTCAGTTGAGACAAAATTCAGACAGGGGATTTTTACATTGCATAATTTATAACTAATAAAAGACCTTATTAATAGCCTAAAATAAGCTTCAGAATGATCATTTGATTTTTGGGGTTCTGGGTGAGGACCCCAGATCTCCCTACTTTGTCAAATTCTTGCTCTGCCTCTAAACCCTTCCAAAAAGGTCCTTGCCTGCACCTAAAACAGTCTCTCCCATACCATCAAGAAACTTGCGAACAAATCCCCTCTGTAACTATCTCATGTGGCCATCAGACCCTAATCTAATATGCAAAGAAGGTAACACAAGTACTCACGATTCATAGCCACCATGATACCCAGACCGATGTTTGATATCTCTGGGGGGTACATGGAGAGGTATCTAGCCTGGACGGTAAAGACAAACGGTACCCAGACTAGATCGCCAAAGGCCAGCATGAACCCAAAGCCCTCGGTGATGATGTCCATGGTGGAGAGGATAGCAGATTCAAACCACAGCGCGTCGGCCACGTACAGAGTGTGGAAGATCGTCAATAACAGGAGTGGTAAGGGGGGATTCTGAGGGAAATCCGTCCACGCAGAGAACAAGAAGATGTGGTCGATTATGATCTGTCAAAGAAAGAAAGGAAGGATTATTTGCAAAGATATCGACTAGTGGTGCAGAGAGAATGAACAAAACAAATTACCATCTTCTTCTTTGTCGAGCCAACAAAAGTAAAACAGTAACCCATGTCATGCCATGTATGTTTCATGCTACTGTTATATGAAATATTGAAGTCCTACAAGTGTTTCAAGATGTCAAAAGTTTACAACTCACAAGAACAGAACTATTGCTCACTTCCTACCCCCGAATGCTAATAATCTGAGCATTGATACCAATCCTCATACACAAATTAAATGAAAATAACAATATAATTTCTTTTAGGTCTACAGTCTTGTACAGGGCCAAGGCCCTCTCACATGACTTTACAACTTAAACCCTGGTCATTGGTAACTTGTCACACCTACACACCAAAGTGTGCACAATTCAATCATTCTCTCCAGTCCTGGGGCACCACATCTACGTGTCCCCCGGGGACTTCCCATAGGGTGCAGCCACAAACCGGCGCACGCAACTATATTTACAAGCGTACCTCGCAAGTCCCCATTTATACACCTGGGTGAAGGCAATGGAGATAAAGCGCCTTGCCCAAGGACACAACGCAATGATCTGGCCAGGACTCGAACCTGTAATCCTTAGATCACAAGTCCACTGCCTTAACCACAACACCCTCAATATAACAAGATATTCGATACAGACAGTATTTTCCCTGTCTGGCACACCAATGGATGTCATATCAATTATTTGCTCCGCTAAATTAGTAAGCGAAGGTAACCTGTTCTCATCAAATCACATCACCCATCTCATTACTTACATCTGGTACCATTTCTGGTACCAAAAATTCAGAAATAGCACTCTACAGTTCAAAACCTTTCACACTGAAACTCAAAACACTAGCCTTTTTGAACCAAATTATGACCATATCTGACAAATTTCCTATTGTTTAGGTAAGTGCAATAAAAACGAGTTACTACATCGGGATGAATGAACATTCAACACTTTTGGTCACTGAACTAAAGTTCATGGTTTCCCATAGGTATTTTACTCATGCCTATAGGGAATGTTTAGGGAAACCTTTAACAAATGCTTCAATGTTAACCCAGACTGCACTAATAGTTTTGAAAACCGGCCAGACCACACATGTGGCCCGCACCTCACCAGTATCTGGACTAAATAATACGGCAAAGTCTTACCCAGCCAATCATTCCAGGACGAAGTTCACAGAAATACTTCAAGTCCAACATGTCGATACGAGGATTGAGCTCATGACCCATGAAGAAGTCATAGAAGAAATTACCTGTTGAGGTAAAAATCATAAGCAATATGAATTTTATACATTAAAATCACAATTCCATAGACTTCCTTGTTTTAAACACAAAGAACCATAATTACCATCACACTTGTCTTTGTAATCACAAATGTTTCAACCATGTAAACTCAAGAGGTGACAGAGTACAACAGAAATTGGCAGACAACCTGACAAGATGATGTAATCCATTAAAGCCCTTGCAGGCTTCTGCTAAGATTGTTCCATTTTTTGGAAAATGAACAGTTTTATGTATTTCATTTTTTCAAAATGCACAGAATCACTTTTAAGCAATGGGGAATCAATGACATTTTGTAGACAAGCACGAACACCATGTCAAACCTTTTTTTAGTTAGTTATTTATCTTTTATTTATTTATTTTTTACACCATGTTGAACCTATTAATATCAGAAATATGACCGGCAGTTCGACAGAGTTAATTTGGATAAACCAGAGAACAGTTATGAGATTGCTTACCAGAGTTTCCTGATGGTGCCAGTTCTGAAGATGGAGCCCGCTTGGCCTTGATGTAGAGCGCGACTGACATCACGATGGAGAGCACCATGCAAGTGGTGATGACGGCTAGGTACTTCTCAATCACTACGTCGAACGGCTTCTTGTAATAGACCAAAAGGCCAAAGAACACCAAACTCAACACCAGTGCATAAAATGCTGAAAACGTAACAGAAAAAAAAACACATTACTGACCGATATTCTGGCTGATGATTGTCGTTATTAAAGTGATCTCACGACAAAGTATTACAGCTTAAATACATCGTTGACAACTGCTCCGATCTTGAGTTCATCAAGTGCACACAGACAACAGAGCTCTTACACAAGGTTACTGCCGTTGAATAAGATACGGTCAAAACGACTCACCATTTACGTAATATTTCAAGCGCTTGCCACTTCTCAACGGCAAACCCTGAACGATCTGTACAGAGAGAAGCGATACAAAAATAGGATAAATAAATATTCTCAACCCAAGAGGCAAGTAGCAACAATAAATTGAATAAATATAAGGTCCCTTGCAAATAGCTGCCATGTGGGCAACACAGATATGGTACACCGATGTTGGACATTATTTTGCAGAGCGCCACGAGCGAGTCATGTCCAATACCAGCGCTTCATATGTGTTCATTGTTAGTATTATATGGGTGCAACTTAGGGGGCTTGTGACTATTCACAAAAGTTCAATCAAGCCCTGCATAGTGTGGCCATTGTAATCCTGTTCGAAACACTGAAGGTTTGTTTGACAGTTTGGAAGGACCTGCCTCAAACTTAGTAATTAAATATCTCTGCATCTCGTACTCAAGCAGAAAATATTCAGAAATAATTTCCCAATAATAATACTTGTCGCATACACATATAGACTGAATGAAGTGTAGCTTCAAGATCTCTTCGGGCAACTTTTAACTTATTCGTGGATGGTACTCACCCTTCCGACCGGAATGAAGTAAATCAAAACCTGGAAGACAATCCATCCAAAGACCAGAAGGAATGCCTCGACATCAAAGTATTTCTTCCAATCTCCTTCGCATTTAGGGTACAATACAAACTGGCATTTGCCCTTGTGGCAGGCAAAGTACAGATAGTAAACGACCAGAGGAAGTAGAAACATCATTAAAACAACACCTGGAATAGACAACAACAACAACGACAATCACAACACCTGATGTATTTAGTGGTTTTACGGTCCATTTTACTCGCAATATACTACTTTCTCCCTCTTACACAGAAGATTAGGAACAACCTTAACATCATGGTACAACAATAGTAACGATGTACGTAACAGAATTACGATAAATATGGATGGTATCTGCAAAATTTAGTCTGTTACTTTCTTCCGTTAGATGGCATGATAACAATAAACACTTGTACATGAAATATGTATTGAATTAAACAGTTAGTGACATAAACTTAGCAGGCATATTTCTTACTTTCAAAAGAACCATTCAATAGCTGAATTGTGCAGTATTAGAGAGATGTATACTTGTTGTGGTTAGAGCATATTTAAGTTCCTTTTTACAGGTAGGTGTACTTGGTGTTATGACCGTTTTTAAATTAATGGGATAGAAACCCATGAGAGAAAACAAATGATAATAATAATAATAATAATGACACCAATAATAAATTAGTTATGCTAAATTGCAACTGTAAGCACCAGACCATGGGAAGTGTGATGGGGTCATGGGGGGGGGGTTACAAGTTCTCCCACACCATTGTCCTTTCCGTTTTATCCTAATACAAGTGGGTAATCAAATTTGGCTTTCAACAACAATTTAAAAGGTTCAGGAGGACCAAGAAATTTGGTCAATTTCAAAATCTCTGATTTTGTTTACCACTCACCAATGGGTCCGCCAAACTCATAGTATTTTGTCTTTGGTACAGTGGAGCGCTGATGAATGTCAGTTGGTGGTTCCAGGGTTTGTTGACCAGACCTTGTCGCTGATCTGGTGGTGTAAGTACGATGCTCTTCTGTCGTTTTGGTCTGTGTCCTTGTCTGAGTTACTGTCTATGAGTGAGAAGCGTGAGTTACACCATTAAACCTTACAGCTTGCATGAAGGTGGTTGGGGGTGGGTGGGTGGGGGGATACAAAGCAATTACATGTATTAGTACTGAAATGAGATTCCAGAAATGTTAAGACACTTTTCAAGTTGCACATTAACGTGTCAAAACCTCGTTCGAAAAAATAAATAACCGTGTCAGATATTTTCTTTTAGGATACTAGTGTGATGATGATCACATTGCCATTAAATATCATAATTAGCTCCTAGATATATGCAAAGTTGACAAATTGTGCCAAATGCAGCCTTTTTTCCTCTCTTACAAAACCATTTCTCTATGAAACTCATATATGGGACTTTTGTCCTCAGAAACGACAGCAAGGAGCTCTGTCTTAAACAGGACTGGTATTAATATAACGTGAGAATTTTGTAATACGCATATATGTTAATATATGTTAATTTTCTCCTCTGGTATCATCTGAGAGGGTTACGGCCCTACGAGGGGGGGGGGGAGGGGGGCTTGGAAAAGTAATTACTTAATTTGATTTATTATACAATATATGCTTATGATTCCAAGACACTTAACTAAATAATTAGTATTAATCCAATGCTATTGACAACTTGCTGTTTTCAACATCCACCTCAAAAGCGAATTGATCAAACATCATGCCATTGCAATCAGAATCGGAACTATTTCATTCTAGTTTAGTTTAGTAGAAAAAATGGATCAGGATGGATTACATTGCTTAAAGTGCTTGTCCAAATCATTCTTAAACCCATTCACAGTACTTGCAAGTACGACTTACTCAGGCAAACCGTTCCACTCATTCACAACCCTATTAGAAAAAAAGTTATGCCAAATATTAATCCTACTTTGTGAACTTACTGGGGTCAGTGGGGTGAGCAACCTCCTGGGTAAAGATTTCACCTGACTAGGCTCAGCAGGGGTTTCTTCTGGTTTCTTCGTAACTGTGACTCTCTGCGTCACAGTCTTTTTAGTTTGAGACCGTGCCGGTGTCTTCTTCTGTGTGGTTCTTGCCGGAGACCTTGCTGGCGACCGTGAGCGGCTCCGCCTCCTGCTCGGTGACTTTGAACGAGATCTTGATCTGCGCTTGAAGCGAGCTTCATGCTGCAATGTGACATATCTCAAAATTTAACACAATCTTTGCTTGAAGGCTACTGGCTACATTTGGTGCAACCCAGGCTTAGAATTTCTCATTTGTAGCCACTTGACAGAAAAATGTGTATGCCCTTTTTTCCCCTGGCAAACTGCAATTTAAATCCACTGGCTTTTAGCGTGCAAATAGCCTGAAAATTTTGAGGCCTGCACCCGAAGCTATAACGTACATTGGAATGGTAAATTTTTTTAGATATCAAGCAAATTCTTGTTCTCTCCCAACTTAACTGAATATAAATTTCCTGGTTTTCTTCAAATACGATGAGGAAGGAGAAGCCATTGGTTGACTTTATTCAATGGTGCTCAAGCATCTTGAAGTCATGATCTAAGACACAGGGGAATAATTTATCCAGTATCGCATCGCAAAATGCTATACAATACGGATACATTGCTAGATTCCAATTGCAAAGATGAATATACAGCTTTGTACAACAAAATACTCACAGCTACATCGCTGAAATCCAGTTCATCCTCAGTTCCATCTTCAAACTTGACTTTGAAGCCGTCGCTGAGTTCTTCCAAAATCTTAGCCTTGTACCACAAACGGCTTCCGGGCCATTTGGCTCTCACTTGCTCACCTACGTTGAACCCTTTCATGTTCCAGGCCTGCTACAGGTGATAAATCAGCGAGAAACACATCAAAGTTATGAATAGTGGAATCAGTTTTGACTTGTAAGTAATTGTTGACAGTAAAAAACACATAAGGCCACACACTGGTATTACACTGTGAGTGAGTGAGAGAGAGAGACAGACCTGGTGCTCAGGGGATTAAAAAACACACCCAGTGGTTAGTGGTCATTCATGGAGAGAATACTTGATCTTGCTCTCTATTGTGTTCTCTCAACTGAGCTTGAAATGTGTTCCAGAATGGAGAACCTTATCTATACCACAAAAAGGTTGAGAAAACAAAGCAGAGGACCCGTTGCTTCCATCTTACTGTAGCAGGAGTCTTATCAACTTATGCAAAGTGAGAATAGCAAACACAACTCTCAAGATAACTTACAAAAGAAAAGCTCAATTTGAAGTGAAGATTCCCAATAGAGAGATGATTGGGTAAAGAGACCAAATAATGGAACAACCTGAAAACTAGTTTACAAAGCCATCAATCTAGGCATTTTCTTACCAGAAGGTATTCTGAATGGCAGATTATTGGTAAACTATGAAGAACTTTGTACAATTTACCAAACATCCTAGTTTCCTTTTAAAGGCAGCTGTACTAGTGTACCCTGCATTCCATTAAGAACTCGAGCAAAACGAAATTTGGCCTATTCGGTAAAAAAAAATAAAAAAAATAAGAGCTATGAGAAAAAAAGACAAAAAAAAGAAAAAAGTTTTCACTCCTGTGTCCAGCCTTTCTTTGCAATGGTTTACTTTCAAAATACTAACTCAAACTGCAGGTGTGAACACAGCTGCCTTTAAAAGGAAAACACTCAGTGCTAGTCATACACAAAATGTCATCAAGCCGTGTCAATGAAATTTTTGAAGACACATCAAAGAAATTACTCGCCCCTGTCGGCGCAAGTACAAGTAAAGTGTGTAACATTGTATCACAGTCGGTATTAAGCAAATGCAGTTTATTTTTGTCATTAGCCTACATATTACTTTGTACACAGCAAGTTACAGTATTAATAAAGTGTGTTACATTGTATCACAGTCGGTTTGCAAATGCTTGTTTAAGTCTGTCATTAGACTACATATTACTTCGTAAACAGCAAGTAAAGTGTGTTACATTGTATCACAGTCTGTTTGCAAATGCTTGTTTAAGTCTGTCATTCGCCTACATATTACTTTGTAGTATGTACACAGCAAGTTACAGTATTAATAAAGTGTGTTACATTGTATCAGTCGGTTTGCAAATTATTGTTTAGTTCTGTCATTAGACTACATATTACTTTGTACACAGCAAGTAAAGTTTTTTACATTGTATTACAGTCAGTTTGCAAATGCTTGTTTAGTTGTCATTAGACTACATATTACTTTGTACACAGCAAGTAAAGTGTGTTACATTGTATTACAGTCGGTTTGCAGACGCTTGTTTAGTTTTGTCATTAGACTACATATTACTTTTAACACAGCAAGTTAAGCACGTGTATTGTATCAGTCGGTTTGCAAATTATTGTTAAGTTCTGTCATTAGACTACATATTACTTTGTACACAGCAAGTAAAGTTTTTTACATTGTATTACAGTCAGTTTTCAAATGCTTGTTTAGTTTTGTCATTAGACTACATATTACCTTTTACACAGCAAGTAAAGTGTGTTACATTGTATTGCAGTCGGTTTTCAAATGCTTGTTTAGTTAGATCTGTCATTAGCCTACATATTACTTTGTACAAAGCAAGAAAAGTATGTTACATTGTATTGCAGTCGGTTTTCAAATGCTTGTTTAGTTAGATCTGTCATTAGCCTACATATTACTTTGTACAAAGCAAGAAAAGTATGTTACATTGTATAAAGTCGGTTTTCAAATGCTTGTTTAGTTAGATCTGTCATTAGACTACATATTACTTTGTACACAGCTAAAAAAGTGTGTTACATTGTATCACAATCAGTTTTCAAATGCTTGTTCAGTTTTGTCATTAGACTACATATTACTTTGTACACACTACACAGCAAGTATTAGTAAAGTGTGTTACATTGTATCACAGTCAGTTTGCAAATTATTGTTAAGTTCTGTCATTAGACTACTATATATTACTTTGTAAACAGCAAGTAAAGTTTTTTACATTGTATTACAGTCAGTTTGCAAATGCTTGTTTATTTTTGTCATTAGACTTCATATAACTTTGTACACAGCAAGTAAAATGTGTAACATTGTATCAGTCGGTTTACAAATGCTTGTTTAGTTTTGTCATTAGACTACATATTACTTTTTTACACAGCAAGTAAAGTGTGTTACATTGTATCACAGTCATTTTTCAAATTGCTTGTTTAGTTCTGTCATTAGACTACATATTACTTTGTACACAGAGAGTCTTAGTAAAGTGTCTTACATTGTATCACAGTCGGTTTGCAAATTATTGTTTAGTTTTGTCATTAGACTTAATATTACTTTGTACACAGCAAGTACAGTGTGTTGCACTGTATCACAGTCAGTTTGCAAATGCTTGTTTAGTTTTGACATTAGACTTCATATACAAATTAATCACCATCATTAATTAATACCACCAAAAGTAAGTGGTTTGAAAAGTCATTTAACACTGAACAAATAAAGGAATGATAGGCCTTACATTGATCTACGTAAATCTCTCGGTGACTTGCCTAACCTGGATGGATCATCTCTGTTTAGGGTTCTACTTGGGCATAATCAGATAACGCTATAATCTGGAAAACATTGCAACTAGCCTAGGGTAATATATGGAGTTTTAGCTGGGTATGGCAGTAATCAGGAACAATCTGACCCTAGGCTAGGCCTATCACATCAATGGCGGCTTACTGTGCATTGTGGTGAGGCCTGAGAAGCCAATTTTCAAAGCGAGCGTATTCAGTCAGACAGGAAGCGGTTAACATAAAAAATTGAATATTAGGCCTAGAGTTGTTAGGTTACTGAATAATATAAATTGTCTTTGATAGCTGCCTTTGTTATTCTGTGAAGCTACTCAATGTAGCCCCTCCCCCTCTCCTATAGGCTTGTATGGTAGAATACGGTAATTATGTGTACTGTGTTAGGCCTATACAATACATATGTAGCTGCACTGATAGACACTGTAGTTGCTATGTTTGTTAGTCAAGTTGTAACCACTTTTGCAATTTTAATCTTCTAGGCTTAAGACTTAAAAACAGTCGAAATTCCATAGTGAAACTTAGACTAAGAAACTTCAATTTCGTGGATTATATCAGCCATTTTGCAAATTCATACAGTAAACTTTGACGCATTCACAAAATTAGAGCAAATTTCCTTGCTATGTGCAGTTTGACTCCCCACCTTTACAAGTACAAGTCTCTCTACTTATGTTGGAATTTGGTCAATACATCAATGAAATCACATTGCTAAATGAGAGTAGTATTTGATATAGCCTAGACAGCTGAGAAAAATCAGCATAATCATCGTCACTATTATCCAATAGGCCTAGGTCAAATGAGCATGATTAATGCCCTTAATGTCGAGAATTTACCATGATACTTTGCTACTTAGGCCTAACCTACATAGTGAGGCTAATCTCCACTTTATCAAATTCTACTACAGTTCTTGTGCAGTAACCATTAGCCTAAGTTTAAAATACTAGGTCTTTAACGATAGGCCTGTGTAACAGCCGGTATTTTTTTGCCTCTAGTCTAGCCTAACACAGTAAGTTCGGCAGTTGTTAAACAGAACCCAGTAACGGTCAATAACTCCATCTTTGCGGGGACAGAATCGTACAATTACAATGGGCTATTTTGATTATACGATGACAAAATGATCGCAGATAGCGATTCATTATCACAGAAAAATATCTTACCAAATTCTCTGCCGAGATATAGGCTAAATTGTTATTTTACGAAAAGTCACTGAAACATAAAATCTTTGTTCTGCACAAGCACTACTCGTTACTAATACTACTGTATGCATATGCCTACCGCGTAGCTTTCAAAAGTAATTTGTATAACGCCTCTTATAATGGTTGTCTTTGATTGGTCAAATAATGGTAGTTGTCCCAACGGATACATCTTATTGGTCGAACGAAAGCGGTACACTGAGTAAGCCCATACATTATTTCGTGTTTTCCGCATTACTTCCAAAGAAAGTACCTCGGAAGGATGAAGATGACGTAAATGACGTACAACACAATAGAGGGAAACTTAGTTGTTTTTTTTCTTCAGTTACTTACGTACAGCATGGAGGTAAAAACAGATGTTACCTCCATGCGTACAGTTACTCGAGTTGCTCCCTAAGGCTAAAAGGAAACACTTACGTCTGTTTGTAAACACTTACTGGAAAATCTGAAGTTGATAAATATGACTGCGTGAGCCATCGATAGTAGCATAAAGTGGAATTAAATTTGCTTTTCTCACATTAGATCGTCTGTAAAGCGCACAGATGCATCGTGCGTAGTGCGCTCTACAAGATAATATTTACATTACATTAGAAACTGAGTTGGGCGGCCGAGCATCCCGGAATCCCTGCCACCCCATCCCGACCGAGTAAACTTAGTTATTTGCACTTTTCCAATATCACCACGCCACCTCACATGCTACATATCAGAGGGTGGATCGAATTAAGTTTCTCGGAATGTATTCCAAGATCAAATATGATGGGGTCCTGCAAAATTCAGCTGAGACATTTTCACTTTCTGATATATGATTCTGTGATAGTGATTTTGAAGCACCTTTTTGAGACATTTCTTTTTTTTTTGTACTTGGATTTTCAAGGGGATAATGAGTCCCCGGCTCTCCCTTGCGGACGCCCTTGCACCCCGTTCCAACCATGGTACTTTGTCTCCATTTCTTCTGACGAAGTATGGCAACCATGTGGGGTGGTGATATTGGAAAAGTACAGAAGTACTACTAGCTATAAACAAGAAATCTCAGAAACTGCGCAGTCGGTCTCAAGTATGCTTATCAATCTCCAAATCGATCTACTGTACACCCGGCTATTTAGCATTCTTTATCAATTTATTTTGCCGCATCCGTTTCTTCCCGATTTTTTTTTGTTAGGGAATATCGGATCCCCTCTCCCTTCCCTTGGCCCTTTGGATACGCCATACACTGATTAAACGTAGGTCAAGAAGAAAAAAGAAAGCAAAACAGTGGCTATCAGGGACTTAAAGGAGCTTACAGCGTAGTTAAAATATATTCAATACTATTATACATGACATCAAATCAACGCGTTCCCCTCCCTCTATAAAAAAAAAGAGTCAAGATCTGCCTCATGAAATACAAAGTGTTAGGGAAGAAACACATCATATTGTGATTACCATGAGGCTGTGTTTATTCACAATTCCTACAAGGGGTAGAGGGGGGGGGGGGTGGAGTGCCTCTCACTTCAACAGACTGATAGGTAATTTTTGACCTAAAATTATTTATATGAAACTAAATTTATAGACCACAGTATATGTACCATAGCAACAGGGAGGTTGTCCCTCCTCATTGTCTCTCATAAACGTCTTCTTTTCAGATATCATGTCATGAGATTCATCCTTACAACAGTGATATTAAAGAGATTCAAATACAAAGGAACAGAAGAAATGAAGACATAGTCACTCGTTTTGCTATATTATTTTATTCTAATTGGAAGCAAAATGCACCAAATGTTTTTTTTTTCATATTTATTATTAATTATTTGAGGCTTTAACTACACCATTAAAGGAAAAAAACGACCATGTTTGTTAGAAAAGGTGATAAAAAAAGAAACACTGAAGCAGTACTTGGCCAATTTACAATTTATACAAACTGCTAGATAAAAGTAATGCCAAGATGAAGGAAAAGCAATTATAAGTCATACATCATGAACTGGACGCAACCAATAAAACTATCATGACCCCCCCCCTCCATCCCATCCATTAATATTAGATAATAATTAAGTTAATGTTACCACCAGTGTAAGACTTCTTCAGAAGTTGTGAAATACTTCATAGCCACAAAGTACAAGTCCTAAGTCTAGGATTTTAATTCTTTATCAATATAATATCAAAGAAAAAACTGTTTGAAGATAAAATGGTGCCCCAAAGCCTCATAAATTGAAGACATAACATCACAAAAGCCAGTAGCTGGTTTACATATGTATCTCTTGAACTCGGTGAGATCTTAACATAGCCAGGACTAATGCATTCAAATGTTAGTCCCCTGTGGAAAGTGAGCATACTTAGTGATGCCAGCAGCTAGAATGTAAGGGGTCTAACCAAACAGGTAAAACCAATCTATGTCCAAAAGCGATGACGGATAATTTCATGAAAAACCGCGCGCTGCAAAATGACCATTGTGCGCCTTGGATACAGAGGCGTGAACCTAAGTATCATCTGAAACTTTTCTGACAGATGTCTAGTTTGAAAAAGCGAACCAACTAATCATTTAGTCTCTTATTGCAAGATTATGAAGAATTAAACAGTAGCGCGAGGCGGCCGCAAAGTTGTGCAATGTATGATGTCATCGAGATATCATGAGGTGTAATGTACTAATGGTTTGTCTTTCTTACTTTCTATTTTTTGCATTGTGAATGTAGAATCTTGTTACAGAAATCAATATTATAAATTGATTTTAGAATCAGATCATGTGTAAAGTTTCACATGTTATGAGAAACAAATTACCCCCCTCCCCCAAAAATGCTTTCTAACAAAAAACAAACACAAAGAAATACTTTCAACTCTAATTCAGAATATTGTGTAGTCTTTTCTATCTCCCAATTGAAAGGATGCTAATCTAAAGTAGTGTGCTCCACATATAAGAATGTTGTGTGTGACATCTGTCCATCAATATTAGCCTCCTTAACACATACTTCAAACACAAAAGATCTTGCACTTAGTTGCTTGTGGGCATCTATTCGTCACTTTAAACCTCCCCATCACATATTGAAAACACAACAGATGTTGCACACATGTATGGGTAATTAATTGGAACAATCATTATCCTTTCAAGCAGAGTATTTTGCAAAGAAAAAAAAAACAGAACTTGATATTAAGACATTCAACCTTCTAGTGACACTGTGACATCACATACTAACAAAATGGACACATCTTCATATGATTTTTGACAACATCATATCTCCCAGCTGTCTCGACAATATTATTTATCATTCTGTTGTTCATCACACGGAAATTCTGCCACAGATAAACACCAACCTTTGGGTTTGCTTCTCCTCAGTAACATGAAATCTTTCCCCGACTCCAATCAGTCGCTGCTTAGGTTTTGAAATCATCCCTCTACTATATACATGTATTGCTTATGTAAATCTATGCCAGTGCTCTATTTAATTATCTATACAAATTAAATTTACAGGAATTTTTGTCATTATATAAAAAAAAAATTATGAAAGATTATTATGTTATTTCCAGTAGCAAAAACTGTTTGCAATTTATGGAATAGTCTTCAGTAAGTTCCTATATATTTACTGCAAGAAAGAAATATATTATGTTAACACTTTCCAACTGTTCTTCACGACTACCGCTGCCCTTAGATATATATATTAATGCTCTCAAAATGGGTACTCTGGGGGCCATGTGTGGGCCATGCATGACATTACAGCATTGTAGACAAATCAACATGGCCAATCATTTAATGCTTCGTTTTAGCCTTTGCACTGAAATTTGAAGAAGAAAAAAAACAACAATCATAAATGCAACAAAGTGAGGTATAGCAAGGAAGTTAAAATATATGACAAAGTTTGTTCATACTCTTCATATTCAATATTGTAACAGGATGTTATAATGAAAGCCACAAAAGGAACTGCTTCTGGGTAAGTTCAAATCAAGAAACATAAATCTTGGGCGTTTTGAGCAACGAACAGGCAAACTGCTAAACTCTGTAAACATGTCAATATTAAGTACTACTCTTGTGCATTTTTATCTTCTAACAAACATGACCAGAAACATAAAATAAAATTTGGTAAAATTTTGAAAGAAATCAGTTAATGCATTACTTCATATTTGGACAACTCTGAGATCATCATTCAAGTAGTTTGTAATCACAAACAGTTGAAGCTCAACAAAAAAAAGTTTTGATGACAAAAATTAAACAACATCATAATAAATGCTAAAAACAGATAGAGAGTGAGAGAGAGTCAAAAAGTTATCTAAAGAAAGGAAGGATTAAAAAAAAAACAAGACTTAGATTTGATTTAGATATAGGCACATAATTAATACCCTTCATACCCTAGATACAAGGCTACATGTAAACTACATATTTAGATATTTTTACACTACATTATAAAATAACAAAAGGTAAAGAAAGAGAATGCTTATTGTGATTTGAAAAAAGAAAAGAAATAATAATCATAATTATCACAATAAAAGAAATACTTATACAATACACTTTGCTCCCCAAATAAGACTGAAAACTTACTTTTCTTCAAGTTAAAGAGATCCACTCCTGATTAAAAAGCACATCCCCCAAAACCAAACCAAATCATTTATACCTCAGTTTAGCAGCCAATACCAACAACGTAAATGTATAAATGTTATGGATTTACCAAAGATATATATATTTTTTATTTTTATGGTTTAAAATGTTTTTGTTAATGGTTCTTGAGTATGGCTCTCTTTGCCAATGTTCCGAACAAATGGGTTAGTCTCGATATAAAACTAACAACTACATTATGTTTATGATGAAAATTTTGCAGGGTACACAGAACTAGAAAAACGACAGTTATTTCTACGTACTGGGTGCAAAGAAGAACATATTCTGCAAAATTTCCAGACCTATGCCAATATACACAAACGATCCAATATTCTGGATAAAAAATAGATTTAGGAACTACTCTAAATAAGATGATCTACAGGAAAAGATACTACAATTTACTTAGCTCGCCCCCTCCCCGCCCCCACCCTCACCCCATGCCTAACAATTATGTGGCAATATTTGTATTATCACTGTAGGAATTTTCATCTGGTATATATATATATATATATATAAAAAAAAAAATCCTCGTTACATATGCATGAAAAATGTGGACAGTATAAAATATTCTGTGCTTTGCTTTATTTTAGTCTCATTTACAAATTGCATATATATAGACAGTTGGCAATTTGCATCTCTAGGTCCGTGTAATACAAAAAAAAACTCTGCATATCATCCCCTACTGACACATGTTAGCGTTCATAGGTTTCAACAGCAGATTCTCGGTTTGCATACAGGGAGAAGGCTCTGGAATCTTAACCGTAGGCATAGTTAGTGATGCCTTCCAGCAGCTTGTTGGACACTGTTTGGACTATGGATGGTCCATTCTCCAAACTGCAGGTACTTTAGGTAGCCCATTTATTATCTTTGTCGACAGCTTTCTCCAAGCCCTGGGTCTACATTTCACTGCTTATAACTCGCTGTTCGTGGGTCGGTTTATCCTTAACTTTTGCCTAGTTCCTGTTTGATGGCTGTAAGAAACCAGAAAAAATAAAAAGGAAAAGATATGATATTTATTAAGTAGATGGGAAACTTGGAATGGTGGCATAAAAAGAATTTTAAGAATAACAAAACCTCTTTGCATTTTATTGATTGACATGGCAAATTTTGTTCAACCATTTAAAAAATCCATCCTCATTTCCTATCCATCCCCCCCTCCCCCACTTCGTCCTGTACTGTAAGTTGTAAGGGCCAAACGATTTCCAACATGCACACGGACAGTAATATATACATGACAGGGGACCTTTGCCTAGGGGAGGAACTTACCTAGCATGTGACAAGGGAAAGGGGCAGTAGAAGCAAAACAACCAATTGATTTCTAAAACATTTATTATTCTGCTTCTTAAAGCAGCATTTTGCGTTGAGTCGCCGTTTTTCCTCAGTTTTTCCGTGTCTATCAAGTTTTTATCATAATACAATCACAAAAGACAAAACTAAGACTTTCTCATACTTTTTTCCCCACAGCGAACGTTAATTAGCAAGTAATTAAGGCTTTTATATGATTCTGATATAAGTGTCTCCCTGACACATCGAATCATTTAGTATTTATCACATGCAGCTCTACAAAACCGCCTATTCAAATTCAACCAATCAGTGAAGAGATGTTTATGTATGGCTTGGCGCTAAAAATAGACACATTAATTGGCATGGTAATC
This sequence comes from Apostichopus californicus, assembly GCA_020650975.1. Classification (NCBI taxonomy): domain Eukaryota; kingdom Metazoa; phylum Echinodermata; class Holothuroidea; order Aspidochirotida; family Stichopodidae; genus Apostichopus; species Apostichopus californicus. The sequence goes on from JAIPMN010005823.1 coordinate 22,193, forward strand.
CCTCAGCGTCGGTACGCGGTATTACATCTAGCCAATATGCCTTATTGCATTCCCTTATGAGAAACGTTACTTTCCTCTACTGAAAAACGTTATTTTCTCCCATGTTGTTAGAGGAGGAAACTAAGGTTTATCAAGAGAGGAAACTAACGGGTCCGGAAACTAACGGCCCCCATTGCGCTACACTCATAGCTACATTGCTTTTAGTGCACAATGCACAGCGTGTACATAACGTTATTCAGGCCTAACCAGTGTAAGTCACACACTAATAGGTCTGATTGTACTACAGTAACTAGCCTATGTAACACCGAGTAGATTGATACAATATCGTTCTCGCAAATGTTACGTACCGATCGAGTTCTTCCTGGTTCCATGACTTTCTCTCTTATGTATCCTTGCTATTTTATTTTCGCGGAGCGACAAATTTTCTTGGGTTTTTAGGGCATCGTATGCAATGAGATATGGCGTAACTGTACCTTCGCGCGGTACGTACATCTCCTCAGCTGATTTTTGTTTACTGTTTACCTTGCTATTCAAAGTACCTTGTCCGTTATACATATTCACAAGGTTCCTATAAGTGGGAGGAGTCTATCGAAGTCAAAGATTCAAAATACGAAAATCAGAAAATGTCATATTTTTTTGTGCACTTTTTGGGAATAGTTTGAGTTGAAACTTTACAGTTAGCTTAGTTTACGTCATTGGTATAGTATCCTAGTATTGGAGAATCAACGTAAATTGCTGCTTTAATTGTCTTTGAAGGACACTAGTATTTGAATTCTATTACTTAAAAATATCCAGCTTTTATGTCCTGGAGAGCAAAAAAACCCAGAATTTTCATCCATTAACCATTGCTTGAAATAGAAGCAGATGTTTCAGTATCATAATATCCTCCTAAATCTCCTACATACCAAGAGATATGCAAACATCTTAAACGAGATAATCAAACACTCAAGATTTAAACATGATAAGACAGACAGAGAATGTTGATAACCGAATTCCTTCAAACAGTGGCAGATAAATCTTGTTTGAACTGTGAGATAGGATACCATTAAAATGGTTAAAAAATACTAGAAGGGTTTTCTTTCTCCCTTGCTTTCAAACTGTGTCCCACCAAAGGGGCGGCTCATTCCCTGATCATTGTTTACAATGCCAATTAAAATTACTGCTTCATGTCATGATACCAGTGAAAAGAATCGCTTAAAGGGTGTCAAGACTCACGCAAAAAGAAACGTCTAATGCCGTTAATCTGACCTAGTTTCGAATGAGGTGCAAACAGAAGTGTTAGACACCACCATCGATCCCAGAAAATATGCACACAGTTTGCTACCTTCAGTAATTAGACACTAGTCTACAGTCAGTACATACACCTGCTGCCAATACCCACAGCACAGTGTACAAACGATACAGCGATGGACATCTCAGGTCCAGCTAAAGATAACAAGGTATCACGTTTCATTACTGTCTGCATTTTGTAGCGACAAGCAGAAAACTTCACTTGCAAGCAACAGAAAGTTAACTTTTTCAGAGCGGGGCACCCGGTTTGGGGCGAGTCTTCAATGCCTTTAACACTTCTCAGACAGCCTGTGTGAGCCAACCACTTCACTAACTTCAGGTAATCTATGTCAGCACGTTACACCAATGTGGTGAACTTCCCCTCCTTAAGCAATGGGTTGTGGCCCTCCAACCCAGAATTCCTGCTATGTGCCTGCAGGATGTGTTTCCTCGGTTGAGCACTTAATTTGCACCGTATGGAGCATTGACTGGTTTGGTACCAAATCCCAGTGGTGTACAGAAAGTCCATAATGTGTTTTTAGCCAGTTACCTAACAAGATATTCAGAATCCTAAACACAAGTTAATTCTGTTCATGATCATTTTTTTTTTTTTTTAAAAGCAAAGATTAGTGACGTTATTCTGGATTTTCTTTTTACATGACAATTTTCTTCAGGTTTTTATTTGATATTTTCATACTGAATACGGTGAACACTTTTGGCCATTTAGAGAATCGGGAATAGAATAAAACTCTACAAACTGTTAAGTTTATCATTTCTTAATTGCTTAGAAAAGTCAACTGTTATACCTCACACAAAATTTACTTCAAGGATGTAGTCTTGGGACTAATTTATTTTTGATATGTGGAATACCACTCAGAACAACAACTAACATTGCAAGTTACTTTTCCAAGTTCCCGTTTATATCGAGACACACTCACACTTTAAACTTCAAGGGTTTCATCAATAAAAGTGGCCGAGACTGTCTCTAGTTTAAAACACCTTATTTAGTTAGCTTGTCACAAGCAAACAAAAAGCCAACAGAAATACACTAGAGTTTTTGTTTTCCTAAGTAGCAGGTTAACAATGTATTTACAAGTTACTAATGACAAATGGTGTTAGATTTCACTAAGCTAACAGTTAATATCAGCTGAAAAGTTTTGAAAGAGTTATAAAACTTTACATCACATTATCAGAGTAGCAACTGGCAATACTGAATCTGCAAGAAGGATCGTCCCAAATAGTTTGCATTTTTTAAAGGGGTACTATGTTCTATAAATTTTATTTAGATACTGAGACACCGATCTGGACTCCAAATTGTTCTCTCTTGATAAGGAATTGTCATAATTTCAACCCTGATATCTTTAAAGTAATTCTTTTAAGCCCCAAAATTGGATAACAAATAAAAAATCAGACTTCCAGGATTTGATTTTTCTACTACATATGTTTCAAATGCTGTTGTATCCTAAAAGCTATTTCTTATATTATATTACATCAAATATCAGTGTTTTTGTGCATCAAATATGAAGCAAAAATTTCTTCTTGTAGTGTGAGTAAAATAACGTTTATTCACTGACCCGATTGCCTGGAAGATGATGTAACATGGAGTCTACACCAATTTCTGTTTTTTGTGTGTGTTTCCTTCCTCTATACAGATACTTGAGGACAATGTAATTGAAACATTTGTTATTACTCTTATTCCAAAGTGAGAGTCCGGTGGGAAATATCTATATTGATATTGTCTGATGGGAAAGAGGGAATACTCACCATCAATAATTTCTACTTTTAATTTCTGCATTTCTTTCCTCATCTCAGTCAGGATCTCCTGTTTCATCTTTTCAAGGTCGCTGTCGTTGCCGTTCTGCATTGATCCTCGCCGCCTGTTTATTGAATGGAATAATCGACCAATGAAAAGGCAAGTATCTGAAACACGCACCCACAAACACGCACACTAACACAACTACAAAACCTTGAACAGTCATAAACACAGGTATTCTATCCCTGCCTGCAGGAACTAACAATAGAAACAAGAAATGCTATGTTTTAAGGTCTACGATTATTAGTTTTTGAGACTAACAATTGTTGATCAATTTCAATCGAGTACAGTCGTGATAGGAAAGAGCAGAGAATTAGCATGAAGCTGATAAACAGACGATAAAGCAAACACCAAAAACTCCTTCACCAATTTTGCGTCAAAACTTTGATTAACTGGCTGCCTTCGATTTAAGAATGTGAGATGACGTCACGGAGTCGATAACAATGCTGCTTAGCGGTTTGTTTAGAAACAATGTTTTCCCACTCTCTAGTCTACTGCAACTTACCCTCTACCGATCTTTGGAGAACTGCTGCCATCCGGTACCCCATTGACCTTTGTCCTATTGGCTACAGGTGCTGGGTTGTTCCTCTCCCAGGGTTTCCTGTTGGTGTCTGTACGAGGAAAGAAAAGTTAATGACTCTAAAATTTCCACAATTGAGGGCGAAGAAAATAATGACTGTAAACAGATGATTGTATCTTACTACTATAATTACCATATCACATTCTACTTCACGTGGCTGCAGCCAGTCAGAAGTCTGGATGTGGGTTTTAAGGGAGGAGTCCCCCCCCCCCCCCTCTTTGGTAAAATTCCTTTGCTTGAGAGTGCTTATAATACAAAGTGGCATCAAGTTTTGATAATGCTTTTAAAACGACTACTTCTCTTTACCAAGTAAAGAAGAAGCAGCTGACAAAATTTGAAAATGGAAGGGAAGTAGTGACAGGTGACAGGGGGAGGGGACAGGTGACAGGGGGAGGGCACATGGGGACAGGAAGGATGCAGGGGATGATGTCATGCTGAACTAGTAACCCCCCTGCCATCATCAAGATTTCCAGATACTCATGGATTTTTAGTAGACATTAACCCTTCTTTATTAAAAAGGTAGATATTGTTAGTGATAATAGTTGTAATTCTTAATTGAGATGGAAAGCTTTTTCGCACGGTTCCCTAAAAGAAATTGAATCGTAATCTTTAAAGAGAACGTCACTGGGTGATTAGTCCCTTTCATTTTGTCGACTGCAAACAGAAATATTCACCATAACTGAGTTGAGATATAAATGGATAATGACAGTAGCATAGATGTACCTTTGTTTTGAACAGGTGGTGGTGAGGTCCTCCCAGGTGGTTTTGCCTCATCCTGCAAGATAAACAAACACCTCATACTTACAGAGAGTTGAAGAACATACCACAGAATCCATTTACTGAGTAATTAAATTATTCATGAAATGTACAGATGGTGCAAAGAATGCAGAGAATGCACCTGTAGAAAGCACACGTTTCTCACACATATATTTTTGACGTTCTGACCAACCCACATAATATTCACATGTTATTTGATTATGCTCTCCATCAAAGATTCATTAAGTTTTCCTTTTGGGGGGTTGAGTATTATAACACTAGATTGTGGCAAGGTCAATACATATTTACAAATTTAATTTTTGATACATGTCACTGAAAATGTTTCCAGAAAAAAAAATTAAAAACACATTTTAAGACCAATGTAAGTTTGCATGGTAATTAAAACAATAACCAAAACTCCTAACACTCAAACAGCAGTTCAACTTGCAACTGTCTCTCAAGCCTTGTTCCAACATAGAATATTATTGTAAGGACAACACTCGGAAGAAACCCTGGCTAGTGAGAAATGCTTTGGAAATTGCTAACATGTTAAAGAATGATATTTACAGCTATGAGGCTTTATAGAAACATTTACAAAATGTCCTGGCTAGTGAGAAAAATTGCTTTTTAGGAAATTGCTAACATGTGAAAGAATTATATTTACAGCTATGAGGCTTTATAGAAACATTTAACAAAATGTTTAACTATGACACCATGCAGTGCTTCTGTGTTACAAATATATGCCAGAAATACTTGCTATAGGTCGTCAGCATATGTGTGAGAAGCAGATAGTTCCTTTGTATTGGCAACATTTGAGACATAAAATAGTTCTCTTGTACTGACACATATATGAGAAATACAAAAGACTTCATTCTCACTTTCCCTGTTTTGAAGTAGATTTTTATGTTTCTTTGTGCTGTAACTGCGGTTTGGTTCTGTCACTACGAATATAGAAAAGTAACTTGCTAGAGAAGTCAAGAAAAGTATAATCAGTATATGTATAAAGAAATTGGAATGGCTATAAAATCTTCTTGGCAGTGGTTTGAAGTCATATTTTAACAACTATAAATTTGCCAAAGATGCTTCTGTACATTATTCTATGGGCATCCGAGGTTGGATTTATGGACACAAAGTCAATACGTGATGTCATAACCATACTTGTACCGATTAAAAGTTGGGGAGGTTGAGGGTTATGTGCATATGCCATTGTCTATTAAAATGTAATTCATAAGGGTATATGCTATGGTGAGCTGTTGTTGTTTTTTTTGGGGGGGAGGGTTGAGGGGGGGAGGTTATTTGTAATAAATATGGGCAATCTCTGGACTATTATTTCAAGGTGTTACAAATTATTTTAGGCTGTAAGCAAGTGAGTTAGCATTGTACAAGATATGTTTGTTTCCATCATGAGATGTGCTCCTATCCTGATATCAATATTTAAATATATAAATCAGCTCAGTTAGCATGCATAGTACTTACAGTATGTTGTGTCTGCTGCCTCTTCTTTAGTTTCATCTGGATTTCACTCATCATGTCTTGCATTCCGCCTCCTTTTTTAGCCGGTGGTGGTGCGTCCCCGCCTTCCTCCTGTTAATTGAAGCAGACAGAAGGTCAGCGGATAACTATTACCAGACATGTCAATGAGGTGGGTGGGTGGGTGGGTGGGTGGAGGATGGCGTTCGATGCAGATCAAGTTAAGTTTTTAGTATAGTTCTAGTTTATTTATTCCTACCATTCACAACATACAAATCCATAAAAAATTTAACAATCATTACTATTTTACGTATGTCAGAGATGAGCCTGGGGTAAAGAAAAAATCACGGAACTTTGCCAAAATTGCGGTATAGGCTCCAGTTTGCATATGCTACAGTGTGTTAGGATAATAGTTTTTGCCCCCGAGGTAGAAAAGAAATCACAGATATTACGCGAATTTGCGGAAAAAGCTCATGCCTGGTATGTGCATAGATAAGACATGGTTTGGATCGTTTGCTCAGACTGATGCTGATGTAGGATTAATAACACAGATGTGATGGCAGAAGAACCAGAAAAAGCATGCTTTTTAGTCTGGTCCCTCCTCACCTTCCCCACCCCCCCCCTCACGAAGAAGGATCAGCAAAAGTGTAACATTATCCAAGTTGTCAGGGGATGAAATGATAAGCTTTGATTGCTTGGATGGCTTATCCCCCTTGCCCATTATCTTTGAGCTCACATGGCCAAGATGCTTTTGGCCAGAGCAAGTTAATCATATTCATATGCAAGTTAAATGATCCAAACTTCACCCAGTAACCCAGATTGGAAATATTTTGAAAAACTGTATTTCATATCATGCTTCAAAGCACTGGATTTGACAGTATCAGCAGTAAGAATAAACTGTTTCTATCAGATAGAGGTATTACTAACTGTTCATACTGTCAGTACAGGTGCTTTTGAAGCGTGATATGGTAGGACAGTATAGAGTGGTATTAGCAGTAGAAAAATTGTCCCGAGCAGTCTGGGCTATTGCTGTGCACACTACATTACACAACCCTTACACCTGGGAGAAGACATGCCGCTTTCTGACAGGTACTTGCACATAAACTTGAAACTTTGAGGATTGTCTTCAGGTTTCAATGTGCCTATCTATGTTGTGATCATCACCTTAACACTCCTAGAAGTCCATGTTGTTTGTTTCAGAGGCAAGAAGCAACCAGCACACTATGATGACTTCCTGCGTTGAGTCTATCCATTTATTCAAAGTATTCACAAATTTAAACATTATAAAAGTAACTTGACTGCCTAGTGTAAGAAAAGTCCACTGACTTAATCCATCAGGCCAAAAAGAAAAATTACAACAAATTGTTACTCATATATGATCTTCGTTTTGCTCTCGGATGCAAATGAATAAATTATGCCCATGTGATGATGTTTTTCTGAAGATCTTAACGATGTAATTCAGTGGATTAACAAACTGATGTCTACTTATAAACGAAGATACTTGCCTTGACTGTCTTCTTTAGTTTTGTAGCAGCTAACGCTGCGGCTAGGCCTCCTCCTAGTCCGCCCCCGCCACTAGCAGCTCCTCCTCCGCCTCCTCCTCCAGATGGTGGGGGAGGTGGGGGTGGTGGAGGGGGTGGGCCACCTCCACTAGGTGGTGGTGGTGGGGCAGGCGGTGCAGGTGGCCCTGCGGGAGGTGCTGGTGGTGCAGCAGGTGGTTGTGATGGAGGTACCGGGGGTGCGGCACTGGCTGGAACACTCGGGGCATCTGGGCTCACTCTGCTGGGGGCTGAGGGAGATTGAAAAATGAAGAAGATGCACACCATTTATTGACATCACAAATATTGTCATTAATATGCAAGCTGGGAATTTAAAGAGATATCTGTAGTATGTATGTATGTATGTATGTATGTATGTATGTATGTATGTATGTATGTATGTATGTAATGTAAACTATACTACAATGAATACAAATGGAGACACAGAGCTACATTGTTACCAAATTAATTATTGGCTAATAGATGGAGTGAAGGGCATATGTGGAAGGGAGATAGGTATTAAAGTAAAGAGAGAGCATGGTTTCCATTAATTTCATTCACATGAATATCACTTTTTATTTTATTGTTCTTTCTCATTAATGAGTTAAATATCTTACTGACATGACAGAAAAATTGCATGTATCACAAACGATGCCTGTGTCTGTCATTTCAAACCATATCTCATTGTAAATGATCAATGTATATATACAGCAAGAATGGTGTAGGACAGACAAGCTGCGAAATTGAATCTCCAATCATAGGAACACTTTACAAGGAAATCAAACGTTTTGATCGATGTGTGTGCTATACTCCTTCATTATATGAACTACATCCTTTCTCTCGCCCACCCCACCCTCTGCCACCCCTGCTTTTTGTCATATTTATCTAGGTTCATCTTCTCCATTTGAAGGAAGTTGATTCCAGCAACAATCATCCATTTAACCAAAGCCAAATTTTCAGATCTTACAACACCCATAGCAAAGTGACTTTAAAAAAAAACTTGTTATTAAGATAAATATGTACCACACTGTAAATTGTCCATCCCTAGTTTTGAGAGAACTCATTTTTTTTTCTAGGTTTACCATAAGCTTTATCACACCAGAGTGCAGTTGAAGAGGGGGAGACAGGTAAACAAATTGCAAGTGAGGGACCATTGAATATATGCGTGGGCGGGACTTACGGAGAGCCGGTGGTTCTGACGATGACGAGGAGGTCCGTTGGTTTTGAGTCTCTGGAGGTCTTTGTCTGAAAAACAAGATACAGAGATGTTTCGAGAAAAAGTCATAAAATGAAACAGATCACAACGTAGCGACCTGATGGAAGAAACATTAGGACAAGGCCGATAGAAAATGGCCACGGATCGTTTACCTCCCTGAGGGTTGACCCTCTAAAATAAGAATACAGTACCCAACATGATGGCATTTAATAAGGACTTGCACGCGCACCTTTCGGGTCGGTATATTAAACAGACAAGAACTGTAGAGAGCATTGGTAGGAAGAGTATGCTAAAAGTGTTAAAGGCTTGTACATAAAGTGCAAAACACGGTAGTAGGAATGTTTTAATTGTGAGGAGACAGGTAAGTGATTTATAATGCCAATGACATACGATATGTACTCAGTCAACATATAGTAGCAATTTCAATACAAGTGAGGTGAAACTTACATCCTTGTGGGTGGGTGTATGTGCCGTCAAAAAAAACAGATTGAAGTGCATATGAGCTGTTCTACAAATTTGACCAGTGAAAAATCTTTGACAAGAATTGCAAATTTGACCAAACACAGTTTGGAAGAACATAGGATAGGACTGTTGAGTGGAATACTTTTGAGGAATTTACTTTTTGCTAACGAAATGACTTGCATCTCAGTTTTATACCATGATCAAGATTAACGATAAATCTAACATTTCCTTCAAAGTATTAAACAGTTTATCTGACTGTAGACCTTTAAAATTTCTTATTCAGAACAGATGGATCGAAGAAAAGGATTAAAGGAAGTTGAATGGAGATAATCCCAATAATACAGGATTAGTTACCACGTACTGCTATTGGTGATCCATATATTAAACAAACTAAAGTAATCCAAAAAATGTAATCTAACAGACTTACTGTTTAACTCTGTATTTTTGAAACGGAATACTTTCAATTACGTACGACTTAAATGAGTAAAATGAGTAACGGTCACTTGCAAGTTATATCGCTTTTGTCCAGCTATGTCAGCAATTCTACCACTAGGGCCTAGCGCAGCTTCACCAACCTAACAAGGATGTAATTCTCCTATCCCTAATTATAAACAGCAAAACGATAAGGGTCAACTTGCACATATCTAAGTGTTGAACTTACTTTACCGTAACTTACCTTTAATAGTGTGAGTATATCCTAACGTGATACACTCAATAACCTCAGTTTAATAATTCTGTACCTCTCCTTTCAGAACTTAGTGAATAAGCTGCTCTTTTCTGACCAAAAAACTGGGGAATATATCCGTTGGAACAAGCCTAACTACTTGATAGTTAAACTAGCCAGGCAACCTAACCCTGTTCCCCTAATGAGACATCTATGGTCACTCCCCTCAGAGATAAGATTCATGGTAGCTATGCTAGGAATGCCCACCAAGCACAGCTAGATACCAAGATGAAAACATGATGCCGAGATTGATTTCAAGGCAACCAGACTATTTACGCAGCCATCCCAAGCAACGTATGAAAACGATGTAACAAACAAGATGAAATATGTCTGCCGAGACCTTTATATGACAGCAAGCTTTGTTTACAACAATAAGAATTACTAGATAATGTATATAAATGTGTTATTCATCATCTCATTAACAATAGGTGCCCCAACTACCCCCCCCCCCCACGCCAGCCATAACCTCATGTTTACTCATGATGACACACTCCTCTAGGAAAATCTTTCATTTTCAAATTACGAAGAAATGTTTCCCTTATAGTTTTACTTCTCATTACCATAAACTAGAAAGTTATTATATCACCCATTAATCTCGCTGTAAAAAATAGCAATTAATACTTTTGGTTTAAAAGTCTTTTTATAACTTTATAACAGGATATTGGTAAGATTAATGCTTTATGTTCACTGTACCATTGTAAAGCACTTCCTTAGTGCCCCCAATCAAAGTTTCAATTTCAATTTATATAGGGGAAATTTAAAAACATTTTGGATTGACACCTTTTGCTAAATCATTGTCTATTGTCTATTTTCATTTAAACAAGAACTCAGGAGCGTGTGTATAAGCCATAGCTCCCAACTCTTGAGAAGGCAAATGCTGATCCATGCCACGAATCGCCGTCCTGGGGGAGGGGTATGGTTTTTTGGAATCCTGGTGATGCCTACATGTAAAATGGTGGCACTTAGAAAGGCTTTTGTCACCCAAAATTTTCTGAGAAATATGCATTTTTTGTGTGTAACATCAATAAATTGAATAGTAAGTGATAAGTCATTCTTTCCTGTGGCATGAAAATGTTCGCTGCTCGCCCCAATGAAAAGAAATATAGGCTAATTTGAGGTTCAAATGATGCTGTAAAGGAGGTTTTATACTCTATCATGCTAAATGCTAAAGAAATGATGGTTGCTAAGTCAAAATTTGATCCAATTTTTTTTATGTATACTTAACAATTACAATGCGGGTTTTTCGGACGCTTGCGCGGGTCAGCGGGTTTGGGTGTTAGAATGAGGGTCCAACCCGCGAAATGCGGGTCAGTTGGGAGCTCTGATAAGCTGGATGCACTTTTCACAACCAGATGTGCTACGTGTTGACTCGGTTCAAGGGTTACGGCTTGTGCAGATTGGCTGAATGACAAAATCCTTCAGAAAACAGAACTAGACAACTTCAAAAATATATTTCAAAAGATCTCTTCTTCCAATGAAATAGTATCAACCACTAGTGATCAGCTCATATGGGAGTAGAAAGGGGGCAAAGAAATGTTTTTGGCTGGACAGGATTACAACCAGTGAGCTCAGGTTTATAATCCAATCCTGAAGTCAATGGCTGGAATCCCTGTTCTACCCCTACAATTCCTTGCTCTCTTTAAATCTTTTTCGAATTTGCTGAGAAAAAATTAATGGAACTCCTGAGTGGACTGAAATGTATATGTTATAAATACTATTGCAATAAGTGAAAACTTTACTTTTTCTGACCAAGGGTTTTGAGTGACTGAAGATGATATGTTGCAAACACAACTATCTGCTAGAACACAGATATATTATACCGTACCTGATCTCTTCCTGTATGGAAGGTCCATTGTGTACCTGAGTAGGGGCTTGTGGAGGTGCTGTGGTAGGTACAGGTGGCCTAGATGGGGCTGCAAAAGACAAAACGAAAAAAAAATGTCATCATTCATTATCTTTTAATAAAATTACATTAATATCAGACAGAAATTACTTCCACTAAAGAGTAAACCTAACAAAGGACCGATTTTAAAAAGTTGTCAGAGTGTCAGTGATCGGTTTCTTTTAAAGGGTGTGAAGACTCACGCAAAAAGAAACGTCTAATGCCGAAAATCTGACCTAGTTTCGTATGAGGTGTAACAGAAGTGTTAGACACCACCATCAATCCCAGAAAATACACACACACAGCTTGCTACCGTCGGTTATTAGACATTAGTGTACAGTCAGTACATACAGCTGCGGTCAATACCCACAGCACAGTGTACAAACTATACCGCGATGGACATCTCAGGTTCAGCTAAAGATTACAAGGTATCACGTTTCATTACTGTACTGCCTGCATTTTGTAGCGACACGAACAAAACGTCACTTGCAAGCAACAGAAAGTAACTTTTTCAGATGGCCGCACACAGTTTGGGGCGAGTATTCAATGCCTTTAATACAATCCAAAGTTGTTCTCCGAGCTTTACCTGAAGTTGGAACATTTTACTCATAGTTAGGTCTGACATGTGTGCCATGACAACATTCAAACATGAATATTCTACTGTAAATATGAATGTGAATCAACAAAACTGAGTAGACCAAACTATAAAACTCCAGTGACATCAGGAATACAAGTGTTATGTTCTACCAACTGAGCAATCCAGCCATACCTGTGAGATGTTGGTGATCCTCACACAATCAAGTTTTTGCTGGGGAGTGGGGGTATGGGGGGGAGGTGTTAGTCAACAATTCAATCAAATCTTGTTTCGAAGGCAACAATGTTTTGCTCTTTCACATTCTTGTGTCATCTAAAGAGTATGTGTCCTGAAGTGCAAAAGTCTGTAAACCAAACCATATCTTTGCATACACATACATATCACATAGGTAGAACGTGCAGACATTTAATTTAACGAAGAAAGAATTTAAATTTGGACACGGTATAGAGTTTTGTGGTATGAAATCAATACTACTGATATAACAATTCACTTAGTTTTTGAGCAGACTTTTTCACACATGGTTTAATATCGTGATATCCCTTCAAGAAATTTCTACAATTTTCACAGCAATATCAAACTTATCTCCTCCTACTTAGCAAATCCAACCGAGAGCTTTGACTGATAACAACTCTTTACAGGATCTGTAGTCAATGACATACATCCCATAAATAATAAACTTCATCATTAAAACATAAAACTAAACGGAACTACGCTGCATCCGAAAATAAAACCTCAAACATTCCAGACAGAATGAAATTCAACATCGAAGCCATTAATTACTCACAGAAATTCTCCAAACTGAGACTATCATCCATATGTAACCGTTAAACCGTGGTTTGACTGAGGTTTTTCTCCCTTCCCTACCGATCTTACTCGACTCCCAGCTTGTTAACTTCTGAGTAATTAACTGCTTCTATGCAGGTAGCTAAATGTGTCATTATGAGGCACCTAAATATTTATTTATCTTAAACTGTCCGGCCTGACGATTCGTCAGCTGTTGCGGTTCACCAATCATTCTGACGAAGCTTTATGATGACTGCAAACCGGTCGGTCGTGAGGCCGATCGAGTGAATTCCATCAAACTTTGTTTCAAACGGCGTAACCTTATCGTATCTGATACGAGTCCAATCAGAATATTGAGCATTCATGCAGGAGGCCTTGTGCTATTTACTCTAGGTTTCGAACCTTTATAAACCAAAAAGAAATTGCACAAACTTATACCTGTTTAATAATGATTATTCTTTTCATGTACAATAGCAACACACTTCACTTTTAAATACCTAGTCTTTATGTGCATAAACTGTTTTCTTGCTATATATTGTTAAATTAGAATTTCTGATAGAAACTGACTCAAAGTTGCTACAAAACTTGACATATTATGCATTCTTCAATACTTTCAAGAGCAGTTGGCTGTTGCAAGCCTAAAGAAGGCACAAATCCATATATTGTTCTCAAGGCAATATTTAAACTGACTGTTATTGATTATACAATGTTAAGGGGATACTGGCTGTATTTCTGGTGAAATGCAGCAATTCACATTTATGACACATGTGGGATTCCACAAAGCAGCCTGAATGCATTTAGCTTCATCAGTCCATGGATTTAAATGGGCTTTGACTCATTAACCAATGAATAAGAATTAGTAAAACTGTTGCCATTACAATGCGACAAAACAGGATGTGTGACTACTTTTAAAGACTGACATACCGTGGAATCATTTAAAATAATACCTGTGATGGTGTAGTTTATACAGGGTCTGCTGAACTGCTTACATGCTTTGGAAATACCTACTAAGCAGAAAGACACAAAAATGTGTCACTAATCCACTTAATTAAACCTCTTTATAATATTAAAACGGATGCTCCATTGCCTCATTATTTCCCTGCAGATTTTACACATATTCCTGCTTGCTCGACCATTGTCTGAAGCAAAATTAGTTTACAACACTGGAAAGCAAATAATAAATCATATGCAGTGGCATAGTCTAAGCTGCCCCCTCCCCCCCCCCTTTCCCCCAAAAATTGTAAGAATTTTTCTTTAATTAAAAGATAGGTTCTGCTGCCTACCCCCTGGAAATGCATTGGGATCCCCTAATAAAAGAAGCTAGTACAGACCCTAGTCACACGACTTTTCATAGAAAATGTTCATGAATGTGATAGTGAATACAGTCTGTGATGGTGCAGTTTTAATTTTATAAAGCTTCTTTATACATTAAACTTTGACAATCTATATCATCTATATTGGTACTATTGTGTAGTCAATATTCATGCAATCATGATCACAAAAACCCTTTCGGTCAACTTTTGGTTCATTTTAAGAGAGTGAATGAATAAATTTGAACAGAAACATGCTGTATCTCATATTTGTTTAATATACCATGGATTCTTAAACATTACTCAGACACATTTGCCCAAACTCATATATATCGAGTATTGTCCGATTCTGTCAGATTCACAGCAAGGTATCTAATTTTTATTTAACAAAAATTATAATTATAGGTTTTAACTGATCTAGCTTCCATTAACAATAAAAAACAAGTATAAAAGGTAAAAACATAATACTTGTTCATTGGAAGAAACAAAGAGTTATGTAAGGTTAAGTACTTCAAACTGATCAATAACAACCAGTATTATGAACATGATTCAACTAGTAGGAATGCATATGGTCAACAAATGGATCAAAACTGCCTTGAATAGAAGAATTTGGGAATTGGGAAAGTATTCCTATGAGAATACAAATGTTCCACAAAAGGAATTTCACTAATTTCCCAAAATAGAAAACATCAATATGTGGAGAAGAAGTTCAGGAATGTTTGAATCCAATAACTGATGTAAAGCTGTTATCTAGAGTCTCATCCTCCCAGAGGACACAAACAAACCTGTAAGAAAACATGTGCGGAGCAGATAACAGTTTGAAGGATGATGTTACGCAGAAAACTAAGTGTGAAATTTCATATGCAGTTGAGTTAAATAATGAAACAAGATAGGAATTAGGTATCCTGCTTTAAGGAATGATATCAGTTACAAGGTGACCCAAATGTCACCTCCAAGAGGAACACTGAGACTACCCAGGGGCATGTGGAGGGGGGTGGGAGGTATCACAGATCATAGATTGAAAGTTACATCTCCAAAAGTGAATTAGGTCAAAATGACAAAAACAAACAATCACCATGGAATGTATTCATTTACAGTAAAATCAGATATTGACATTTTTGGTTTACTGTGTAAACTAACTTTGCATTCCATAATTTTCACAGCTGTAACTTCAGTGGGGGTAACCAAAAGAATGGACACCCTTAACTTTGAATGTCCTAGGAAGTATTACAACTATGCACAACAGTTAATGGCTACTGTATGAAGAAGTGTGGGAAGATATATCTCAAATTTGGGACAGTTATCAACTACCAGTTATTCATTTACCTCTGTATGAATCTTTTAATCACCTTTAAAGGCAAATCACAAGTACCAATCTAGCATCAAGTTGTTAACACAAACAACTGATATTTTACTACAGTATGTGTACAGTAATGTGCCATATCTTTATAATGGTACAACGTCCAATTTTAGGAATAATATGTAAGATAATATGTCAAATTTGATCCACTCCTGTGACGTCTAAAGTGCACAAACATAGTCCATTGTTTACTCCCCAATCTTGGATCTATTTCAAATCAGTCGCTAGATATTTCTCAGAGACGAACCTTTCATGAAACATAGCTACACTGATTGTGGCCATTATAAGATTTTTAATTATTTTGAATACTTGGGAGGATTCATAACTGAATCATTCCACTCAAATTATACACTTCTCTATTAGTGATTGTATATAGGATAGGAATGTATAGTCATTAGTGATTGTATAGTCATAGGATAGAAAATTTGCTTTGGCTCTTACTTTACAATGCAAAGCCACACCAGCTGCTGATGTTGATCTACTAGCATACAAAACATGACTTCACTCTTACCATGGAGGTAAAACAGATTTTTATCTCCATGCTCTTACATACCCTTACTGTACAAAGCCATGCCAAACTATAGTGATTTCATATATATATGCAGCTAAAAATAAAGCAAATTCACTGTTATTTACAAAGTGTTCACAACAAAGAGAAGAAGACAAATTCCTTCACATATCAAAATGTAACAATACACTGAATTATTAACAGAAATATAGTACCAAAACACATAGAAGCAAAAGCTACCATACTTTCAGGTTAACCAAAAAATGAAACAAAATCATAAAAAGAGCAAAACAAAGATTTTAAAACTAGCAATCTCACCCAGACATATGCTTACGGACGTCTTTTTCATGTTACAATATGTGGAATGTATCCGAGGGAAATTGGTTCTGGTAATCTTTTATAAAAATCCTCCACTATTTTCGAAGAGGGACTCCGGTTTGCTCCGATCAATGGAATGCTTTCGGTTGATACTACTACTATGACTACTACTCTGTCTTCTCTTTATTCTCCTCCTCTCCATGCTCCAAGATCTCCCTACAACCTCTCGGAAGACATATCTGGATGATGATGTCATTATCTATTGGTAGCTGGGATGCAGACCAAAAGTCATTCACTGCTCCACTAATAAACGGTTTTAGTGTTAGCTGGAATTTCCAGAGTTACGGAAGCTCACTGAGACCATTTCTGACAGTTTGTTTTTCCTTCGTTTTACGATTCCGTTATGTCAGTTCAGTTTTGTTTGTAATTACAAACACTTGAAATTTTTCCAAAATTTTCCGGTAAAAAAACTACAACAGAGAGTTTCAGTAGTTAGGCTCTTTTGAAAAAAAGCTTGTTTCAAATCAATTGCATTCCTCAATTTTAATCAAAGCCCTATTTTTCTGGGCTTCTCATAGAGAGAAATGTCATAATCAAATACCGGACTGTTTTGACCAGTGAGAGAAGTGTGATGGACATTTACAGCAACAGGTTAAATGTTACAGGGTCGGGGTCCTGACAGTAAAATAGGATAAATACAAATTTGTTTAAGGGTATTGTAACATACAGTATCCCCATCTCAGCAAGATTCCACTTGTACAGTCTGGCATAACAGAAAATAGTGTTTCAGAAAACATTGGGTAAGGTGCTTAAAATAGTCTGACCAGAAACTTTGAAAATATGTTTCAAACTAACTCTCCTTCAATAATTACAAACAAAATTCTACTGAATAGAGACTATGAGTGATCAACACACAGTACCGTAATATGATCTGCATTCAGAGTGCACAACTTGTCAAGTTTCATGGAACTACATGAATGTAGAGCCCCATTTCCACTTTGTTGCAGTATTTTTTATCGTGTTTGCTACTTTCAAGGTGATACAAGGATAATATCTACTTTAAGGTACTAAGGTACATGTATGAGATCTAAGAGTCCACCAAAGTTTTCATTTAACAGAATTTCTCTTGATTTATATCCCAACCAGTGTTGACTATTTTAAAGGTTGACCAGTGGTCTTCAGCAAATTAGTTTCATTTTTGGAAAATCAAAATTATTCTTAAGGTTAATATCTAAAGAACAACCTTACAACCAGTTAAAACTAGTTTATATAATTAAAGTACCTCCTTGTACTGCACCTTCAAATCCATTATACATTAATGTAATTCAATGAGCAACTTATTTTACTGCTTCCGATACCTGAAATGAGGTCCAGTTATCCAAGGGTAAAGCAACTAAAACAGCCCTATCACAATCCAATGGAATATCTACATACAGTTCTTTCGGTTTTTATCCTTCCTTAAAAGAAGGAATGGTGTGTAAAGGCTTCCATCAACTACAACTGCCTGACACAGACCATTGACCATTGGAACTAGAGAGAGAACCCCCAGAGGGTTCCACGGATGATATGACTGGTATGCAACATCCATTTTGATTCGCACATGTTCCGGTGAAATTGTTTTCATCTTTCACCTCCCTCTTCCATGATTTAATGAGAGATAATGGGACAGCTGATGACAAAAGCTGAGAGAAACAGAAGGGACCAAACATGATGGATGGAACAGAAATCGCAGCACACAGAGGAGAAGAAGTAGAACCGACCTGGTAGGT
>JAIPMN010005827.1:0-11656 GCA_020650975.1 Apostichopus californicus
TATATATATATCTATATAGCGAAGATGGTAAATTGGTTATTTAAAAGCCATATTCGATAAACGATACTTAGCTAGTTTGAAACTTGCTCAGCCTGAAAATATGGGTTGGCTTAACTGACAATTTTGCTCCATTTTAAGAAGTCTCTGGTTGCGAAAAGTTGTACGTAACACCTGAATTTATGCAATACCGACCTTGCATGTAACGGATATAATTAATATATGTCATTTCCATACCCAAAGTAGTTTGTTGTTCTACAGAAATAACAAGTAATATACATGATATTATTGGTTTGTTCAATACATTTGACAGATCCCAGAAAATATTCTGGATACCTTTGATAACAGTTTTTGTTTTTATCAATAATTGCCAGTTTTGGCTTCATTGAGGGTATTGGATATACATATCTTGTTACGACCTACTCATGGAGGTGCCTGCACTACTGCTATGATAGACACTACACTACACCCTACACTGCGGTAGGCTATATGCTGTATAGTAACATGGTACACGAAGGTAGGCCTAATCGTTCCTGGCTTGTCAATAGCTTTGATAATGGGTTGGATTTCCCGAAGAAACGACTATGTTATTCAATCATTTTCTGGCGCCATACATCCCCCCTCCCCGTCTCCCCTCCCGTTCAATAAAATCCCTCTCCTACCCCCCCCCCCCATTCAAACCACACTAATATAGTTACCAATCCATTGTAAACAGTAAGCTACATTAATAGCAGTTGAATGGCTAGCTTATAGTGCTCTTAAAACGTGTCACATACAACAGAACAGAAACTTAAATGCATTTTGCTATTAACAAATGCTTTAAAGCGAAGCGACGTATGACGTCATATGTCAAGCAACAAATCATCTTTTAATGTAACTTCAGAACTCATGTGTTCTCTACTGTTATATAGACATGTATTATGCATAAAGTAATATCTTCAAACGGCGGTAAGCCAAACATCAGGTTAAAAATTGAGAATATCAAAAGGATTGTTCAGAAGTACAGACGTGAAAAGGTTCAACAGACTTCTAGGTAACATTACGTGACGAAGACAGAAATGCGACAAAAGTCCAAGTACGTTCTTTCAACACGCTATAACATTTGCTTGCAATTTTGTGGCATAAAAGGCGAACAGTGTTGTCTCTCGTTTAAGCCTGTACGTGTCGTTTTACTGTCATCCGTATAACTGCTCGTCGTATTTCAGAATTGTTCAAATAAATTAAAAACAAAGTGCTTCATGTTACATCTCCGCTACCGAAGACAGATGCGACCATAAAATAATATTTAAAATAGGCGAAGGAAAAGTCAAGAATACTTACTATAGGATATACCACACGAAAATAAATTTGAAAAAAATTGTAGTAAAAATGAGAAATGTTAAAATCGTCACAAGACACACACCTTTATATAATGAAATTTAAGTTACAGAGAAAAAACAGAAATAATTTAGGGGTGAAGAAGGTTAGAATTTGTTGGTTATTTTCGTGTTGCTGCTCTGTTTTATTTATTAGTTTGTGTTGTTTCGCTCCCTTGTCGTTTACAATCATTTCTGGCTGGTAAAAGGTTTCGTTTCCTTTCGTTTTTTTGACAAAACAATTCTGGCTGATGGTCAACTTCGTCTTCGGTAGGTATAATACTTCCAAAAAATCAATGTACTACTGCAATGCAATCAACGCACATGTAACACAATAAGACGAGTTTGCCAAATGTAAATCATTCAAATACACAAAACAAGAAAATATTGATTGATATTTGATATAAGTTATAGTTAATATAGAAATCAATTTATCTCTGTAAAAAAAAAAAAATCAGAATAAGATTCTCAAATATCTGAATTTCTTTATTCAAGCAAAACTATTAATCGTGGGACTTAAATTATTGAGTATGACTGGATAAACAGGAGTAAATCCATTATTTTAATGAATTACAGTTTTTATATACATAGACCACCTACTCCTTCCCTCTTTTCTTCCGGGCTTACCGGTTTGGTGCAAATATTTGTTAAGGACCTTGGGCTATACTTAACCTCCTCACATATCTGGAAAAGCCATTTTCTCCATGTTTTAAACATCTCTATATAAATTGAATTTAAATAGAGGAAGTGTAGGGGGGGGGGTGGTTGGAAGAGCCCCAGGCTTGGGTCATTAATGGTGTAGGGAAAATATAGACGGAGATCAATTAAGCTTATTTAGTAGCCTACGTTAACCATTCACACCCTTAATAGCATAGATCTTACGTTGCATAAAGTAGTATTTTACAAATTACTAATAAAGGTAACATCACTCTTTGCAAAATGTCACAAACATTGATTATCGCTCTATAGATTGCAGTGGCTGATCCAGGACAAGGTTTTTTGTTTGAGTTCTTCTTGCAAGGATCACCATGAACAGGCAAATAGAAAAAGGCCAAGATTGAAACAACAAAAAAATAACAAAACAGATAAAAAAAAAACAGCAAAACAAACGAGCAGAATTTTTTAAACGTGGCTCTTTATTTATTTCTTGCTAAATTATTATCCTGGTATCAATTTAGAAGTACAAATTTGAAGTTGACATAACCACTTTTTTACATATTGCTTTGTGCATACCAAAGAATTGTAATAATTGGTTACTGCTTATCTCCCCCCTTCAAACTTATTCCCCCCTCCAAACTTACCCCCCCCCCCAAATTATCCCCCCTCCAAACTTATCCCCCCTCCAAACTTATCTCCCCCTTCAAACTTATTCCGCCCCCCCAAATTATCACCCCTCAAAACTGATCTCCCCTTCAAACTTAGTCCCCCCTCCAAACTTATCTTCCTTCCAAACTTATCTCCCCCTTTCAAACTAATCCCCCCTCCGAACTTATCTCCCCTCCCCTTATGTCCCCCTCCAAAATTATCTCCCTCCAAACTTATCTCCCTCTTCCAAACTTATCTCCCTCTTCCAAACTTATCTCCCTCTTCCAAACTTATCCCTCCAAACTTTCCTCCTCTTCTCATTTCTTACTTTTCCTGTTCTACTTAAGGAATTTACAAAATACAAATGAAAGAACTTAGTCATAGAAAAAACGCAGAAACAAAATCATAACAACTTTTTTTCATTCAAGATCCCCTGTCAAAACAAAAAGGAAGATATGAAATGATAAATAAATGAGAAGTCAAATGACTTAGTGATTCCTTGACAATATGAGAAGAAACTTTAAATACAAGATTTTCCAACGATCTGAATTGCTGAGCAGAGATGGCAAGTCTTGCAGAATTTATTAATTCGTACCTAATGCAAAGAGGGTTGAAGGTCAAACAAACTTCACTTTGATTTATTCTGACTTTAACCTGTCATTGAACTTTATATGACCTTTGACCTCCATGAAAAAGGATACAGAACATATAACCAATATTAAAGGGCTACCCACATATCAAGTTTGAAGTTCAAGCAACTTTCACTTCTTGAGATATCGTGTTTACAAGGTACCATAGAAGAAAAATAAATTTGTATTGTTACCTTTTACATAATTATAGAAAACTAAAATGTCCAACATCAAATTCCTGAATCAGTGGGTGTTTGTTACTTCACAAATAATTAAGTAAAACATTATGAAGACAAATATATACAGTAATTCAATGAAGACATGCAGTAATACCTAGATTTAGAATGCTTCTTATGAAAAACTTATTTATATACAGGCTCCTCTGTTTTATCTATTTAAATGTAAACCCTGCCAAGTGCATTAGTAAACTGTTCACAAATGACACAAAAATGAATAGAGTTACTAGTAACAATTCCAACTACCCTGCTCACCCTGGTATATAATGGAAGATCTCATATAAAGACCTCACACAATCATTAGCAAAAGCACTTCAAGAAGCATGGACACAACTGTAACAAAAATGCAATACAAAACATGAATGAGTTAAGATATGAACTACAAAATAAAACCAAACTGTTAGCAAACTGTTTTAAAATGAAATACAGGAAAGTAAGTACTTCTTGGCAGTGTTGATTGCATCAACAGCTTGTCAATTATAATTAAAGACAACAAAATAGTAAGCTAGTTGCTGGTTCACATGGATATTATACACACATACATTAACATGCCACCTTCCACGATCCTAAGGCACCACATGCTTGCCTCCTTAATTACTGCTTCATAGAAATATGCACACAAACAAGCACACATTGTAACACAATGAGATATGCAATGTTACTATGGCAGCACAGCGAGTAATAAACTGATAGTAGGTGGCTGGCATGCTTTCCCAAATGACCACCAACAGGAAAACTCTATTACATATATTCATATTACAAAATATAAAAGGATCAGTTTCAACTATTTCTTCACCCATAGGAATGTACAGTAACAGAGTTTCCTGCCTCTGGTGGGGGCATTATCTTGAGTCACTTGACTTTTGCAATTTAGGGACATGTGATATCACTCGCAACAACACTGGCATGTAATGAAGGAATATTCAAAAGATGTTACAAATTGAAAGTTTACAGATTAATAAAACTAAAGATATTAAAGTTATTGCAAAATGAAAACAAACAGAAATGATAGCCCAACCAATATGTTAACAATACAATGTTTTATTTAAAAAAATAAGCATATCTTGGATACCAAATTTATCATGAAACTCCTGGACAAAATGTCAGTCTCTTCTTCGGAAATAATCTTCAATCTCTTCCAGGGATTTGCCTTTTGTCTCCGGTACGAATAAGATCACAAAGATGATCTCCAGGACACAGACCACTGCGTACATCCAAAAAACACCCTCTTTGTGAAGCAGATTCTAAGATTTAAGAAAAGGACAAGATTACCGTCATTGGTTGTATATTCTGAGAAACAATAACTAACAAATACTTATTGATGACCAGAAACATATACAGCATTAATCTTGAAAGAGCTGTGAAATTAGTACATATGGGATTGCCCAAGCAGACACTGGAATACACTTTACAGAATAAAATTAGTACTGTAGTAACATATGGGATTGCCCAAGCAGGCACTGGAATACACTCTACAGAATAAAATTAGTACTGTAGTAACATATGGGATTGCCCAAGCAGACACTGGAATACACACTACAGAATCAAATTAGTACTGTAGTAACATATGGGAATGCCCAAGCAGACACTGGAATACGCTCTACAGAATAAAATTAGTACTGTAGTAACATATGGGATTGCCCAAGCAGACACTGGAATACACTCTACAGAATAAAATTAGTACTGTAGTAACATATATGGGATTGCCCAAGCAGACACTGGAATACACTCTACAGAATAATCTATGCAGGTCTATGGCTCATGATGAACATTTAAACACTGACTGAGCATTTATTAACCAACATTTAAAAAGAGCAAATAACCTCCTTTGATAGAATTTAATTTGGATGAGAGGTTGTTTTGTGCTCTTTCTACCATCCATCCATCCATCCACACTAGTCTGTGGGTGATCTCTACATTGCAATGCTTTCCTACAACTTAGAAACTAGAGGGCAAGATGATTTCTCAATAAATTTGATTTTGAAACTGTTAACTTTGTCTTTATATATGAGTGTAAGAACAGACAGGTAAACTCACTCCCATGGATATATTGAATCTAGGGACTATCTTAAAGATGGCTGTAAGGGCCTTAAAGCAGCTTACAGAATAAATAAACTATATTCTATAATATGACAGTAAGCCTAACAACTGTATAACCCTTCTTTAATGCTTTCTCATCACTTTCATTAATTTTATCACCAGCTTGATATATGCCATGAACTTTATCTCATACATCTTCAAAACCATTCTTGCATAAGTCATAATCATTTAAGAAGTGTTCAATTGAGGATTTTTCTTCACTTTTCCAGACAAGTTCAAGTTGTTCAAAGACATTTTCCAATTTTCCACACCAAGTCGACATGATGAGCAAAAGTACAAAAGAACAAAAGTATCGGCTAGAACTGGAGTTGAACCAATAACCTTCAGAATATACATTCTTTCCTCTACTATAAAACAAAGAAATTCCTTCCATGAAAGGACCGGCCAGAACTCTGAAGCAACTTTTTGACCGTGCAGCTTAACAACAACATATCATTGGTCAATTGCAGAAGCAGTACAAACTTCAAACGGCAGTGACTTTGATTTGAGAAACAAACCCGGAAATCGCCCCAAAAAATCTCAGCAAAATGAACATTACATGCATTCTGTACCACAAATTCAAATATTTGAATGCTTTTCAACAAACTTAGTTTTAAAATTTGCTATTGGACCACATACCTCTACATCTAAAAATTTATTGAGAAACCCTGACCACTTACCTCTAGTTCTAGAAACCCTGACCACTTACCTCTAGTTCCAAACATTTATTGAGAAACCCTGACCACTTACCTATATGACTAAAATGAATTGAGAAACAGTGACCAATTACCTCTACGTCTAAAAACTAATTGAGAACCCTGACCACTCACCTCTAGGTCTAAAAATTCTTTGGTGATGATGAAAGAGCAAGTCCAGTTGAAAGCCGCTGCAATGGCACTGGCCAAACCTCTGAATTTGGATGGAAATATTTCTGACATGATGAGCCAGGGAATTGGTCCAAGGCCGAGGGAGAAGCCGATGATGTATATCACCATACTGCTGAGGGAAAGCCACCCAAGGTCAGACTTGGTAGTCTCAAGTACTGGAAAGGAACAATCACTTTGTAGTTACATTTTGTTTTTCATTATTTAAATACATACATGTTCTGTGTGTATCCAATTAGAAGGACTTAAGTTTAATTTTAGAGCAAACTTGATATAAAACTGACTGGTAGAGAGACGGAAAGTTTCTACTTAAATGACTCATTGAAATAAGTCTCTGAAAGAAATGACTACAATACATCGTGAGTGAGATGATAAAATCTCTAGTAACAGTATACCTAGTCTAGTTGTTTGTTAACTCAGAGACTACTTTGCACAGCTAACTGCACCTTTCTGGATAAATGTTTCGCATTCGTTTTCTGTTGTAAAACTTCAAGTTCCAGTCCTGGCAAGATCATCGTGTTCTTCAGCAAGGCACTTAATCTTCATAGCCTCTCTCCGTCACGGGTAAATATAGTTGCTTGAAGTGGTTGGTGGATTCACCTTTTTGGAAGCCCCCAGGGGACACATAGCTGTGGGGGAGTTACTGTTTGAATGTGTACACTGTGTGGGTGTGACAAGTTACTAATCATCAGGAGTTATACATTGTACAGCAGTGGCATAGGAAGGTACTTTTGAGTGGGGGGGGGCTGAAAACTGATGGCCGGCCTGGGGGTCTAAGGGGAGGGGGTGTCCCCCTCCCCTGTGGAATTTTTTTTCATTTCCAGGTGGCCTCAGATGCAATTTGGTGCAATATAGCACACTTCAACACCCACTCCATTTTGTAAATAATTTTGCATTTTCACCTGGCCTTAGATGCAATTTGGTGCTCCAAAGGAGATTTTTTTCTCATTTGGAAATGAAAAAGGGGTTTTCTGACTTGCGGAGCGGGGGGGGCGGAATGATACTTCCGCCCCCACCATATTTTTCACTGGGGGGGCTGGAGCCCCCCCAGCCCCACCGGTTCCTACGCCCTTGTTGTACAGTCATATGAGAAGGCAATCATAACTTTCTTCAAGGCTTTCATACAGCTCAGATTCCTACTTGGAAGATATCAGGTTCATTCGTCAATTTCATTGTGAAGTTTTGAAGTAAAAAGAAAAAGACTGGGCAATAGAAGGGAAGAAAGGTGCAAGGTTTGGTTCCTGTACTTCCAGCCTGTAGCAGTTACACGCCCCTACAAGCAAGGGTTTTAAGGTGCAGTCCCAGAATATGTCAAGGGTTTTAAAGGTGCAGTCCCAGAATATGTCAAGGGTTTTAAAGGTGCAGTCCCAGAATATGTCAAGGGTTTTAAAGGTGCAGTCCCAGAATATGTCACTTGCAGACTATAGAGGGGAGATGAAATTAGACAGGGAATGGTGACTACTATTATTTAATTTAATTAATACCTATTTACATAATCATTATGGAATGTTGATTTCAATAAACTGTTTTCTTCTTACTTTGAAAATTCCAAAGAATATAAACAGCTAGTTTGGAGAAGTTACTCATTTTGAGTCTGACTTCACAAAGTCAATCAACAAACATTTCATTTGACACATTTTGGCAACAAGTCAAAGCTTATTTTCTCTGCATCATTACTGCACTCATTAATAATCTCATCTCCTCGTCATGTCTCTGTATAGGTAGCTTAGTATTCTACAGGAAGTGGAAACAAATATATCAAATGAGGACTTGATATATGTATTCATGCACATTGACTACAGTAGGATTTGTCATGCCAATATATTGTTCCACATTCTTTCTGGTCAACTTTTAAAAAAGTTTGTTGAAAAACTTCCAACCCAAAATGCAACAAAAGGCTATTTTGTCCAAATATTGTAATCAAGTTGCATTTACAAGACATGATAAGGGAACTTTAAGAAACTCATAAAACCGGGACAAATTAACCACAGAGTAACAGATTGGAAAATGAAATTGTGGAAGCTACTGGGATAAGACTGATGTATTACGAACAATATTAATCTATTAAATAGTAAACTTACAAATATCCTCAAGACCACTAGGTGTGGTTGGTGATATTTCATCCTTCGTTAGAAAGTAATAAAGGCCAAAAGTTGTTGAGCTGATGGCCATCAAAACTCCTGAAAAATAAAAATCCCAAAAAATAAAGCTAATAATATATGAACATAAAATATGAGGTGAAATTTTGACAAATTGCTATCTTGTCACTAAGGGGGCTGCAGTCAGACCACATAGGTCATAAAGTGTTGTGTTCCACAGTTTCACACAATAGGCATTGGTGGTCTGTTGATATATAAATCCTAATTGTTTGGTATTTATGCAGCCTTGCTTCTTTTTGACAGTTCCTAAAAGTGAATAAGTATTAACAAGTTTAAGTGACCAACCATTTCATACAATGACTGTATTTTTAAACATGTAGCCATGAGGATACAGGACGTTGCTTGTTTTTGCAATATTTTGACTTTGAATTTTCCACATTCAACTGACAAATCAAGTAGATGTAAAGCTGATAGGTTACAAATGTCTTTACAACTGATAAAAACATAACGGCCACAGAGCACTTAATACTTCTCCAAAGGAAATTAGGAAATTAGGCACAGGATGGCAGAGAAAGTTAGGGGAGGGGGCACAGTGTAAGGTTTCTTCCAAATTACCAAAACATATTTCCATTCTATTATCCTTCACACCACAAACACATCATAATAAACATGCTGTAATGCAGCAACCATTTGGCATCCCACAAAATCACCCTGCCCACATAATATCATAAAAGTGGAATTAGACAAACCGGCTGTTACGAGGAGAACTTTGCGCCCCACTAGATCCATTAACATCACCGAGACCAAGGTGGCCACAACCTGGACTGCTCCAATAACAATGGTGGCAGTATTTGCATCTATTGATGATCCAGTGCTCTGAAAAATAGTCACTGTGTAAAACATGACAGTGTTGATTCCGCTGAACTGCTGAAAGAACATCAGAGCTAAGGAGATCAGTAGAGGCATGAAAAGATGACGTTGACCAAATTCTGAGAGAGAAACGTTGTTATCCTAGAAAGAGAGAGTAAATATAAACAAATTATTATTATTATTTTATTAAAATTTTTTACATTAACCAGAAATGAAAAATGCATTGAGGTTTCTAGTGTTCGACCCATAATCGGTTAGACAATCGGCATCGGGCCAATTATCAGACAATCGGTAAATAATCGGCATCGGCAAAATCCATTGCGCTACCGATTATTTGGAATCGATTATTACGTTCCACATAAAGGATTGTATTTTTCTGTGCTTTTGATTCACACTTACCACAACGGGAGAAGAGTGTTGATCATTTGATTAAACGCTATTCAAAGCCGGTGAACGTGCGCTAATCTACCGTTTAAGGGTAGTGCAAGTCCCTCACGTGAGATTGTGCTAATGCCATTCGATATACTATCCAGTTTTGGCAGTTAACATCATACAGTATATCTGCGATAAGCTTAGGGGGACGAAGTAATTATATTTTTTCACTTCGCTTCTTGCATCTAACAAAACCTCCTGTATCTATGTTTAATGATTGATAAGAAGATTTATTGTCTTGACTAAATATAAAACTAAAACAATATCCTTTTAACCGCTTTGGCCGTTTCACCGTACGTGAAAATTTGAAAGTGAAAACGATAACATTAGAGGCTTTGTTCATTGTAAGTTCTACGTACTTACATGTGAGAATAACATGCACATTTCTATAAGATGTGACAATTACAGCAATCCATATCTCCAAAGTGTTAATTACATGCACATTTCTCTAGGATTTTTAGTATCAGTTCCTTTTTCTTTTAGATAAAAGACGGAAATTATCCTCTGGACTATCGTTTTAAATGAGTCAGTTACAACGTTAAGATCAAATTAGTTTGCAAGCAAAATATATGCTATGTAAGTAACCAGAAGTTTTCAAATCATTTTATATACTAACCAAACCATCCCAGTCAAGGATGCAGACTTTTTGGAAGAGGGGTGGAGTGTGGGTGGGGGGGGGGGAGGGGAGACTAGTATCTGAAGATATTGAAATGCTTTTCATCTAATATAAGCCAAATATGAGGGTTGGGTTTTCTTTTCTTCTATGACCAACTTACAGTGTTGTCCAGGGTAGCTTCAATTTCCCGACACTCCAAGTCCACATCCACATTAACGTTCCTGACTTTATGGAGTACAGCCAGTGCCCTGTGCCTGTCATGTTTGATAAGCCAGTACGATGGTGTGTCCGGCATTGGGAGTATGAAGCACGACAACATAAATGCAAAGATAGCACCGATGATGGCAAGCCAAACGTATGATAAAGACACCCCTATGTGTAAGGAAAATTAAGTAACTTATAATATCACAGTGGCAACACAAAGCAAAGGTAGTATATATATTAAATACAAGGTAATATATAGTTTACAAGGCAGTATATATATTAAATACAATATATATACTATACAAGGTAGTACATTAAATACAAGATAATATACATACTATACAAGGTAGAATATATATTAAATACAAGATAATATATATACTATACAAGGTAGTATATATTAAATACAAGATAATATATATACTATACAAGGTAGTATATATTAAATACAAGATAATATATATACTATACAATGTAGTATATATATTAAATACAATATATATACTATACAAGGTAGTACATATATTAAATACAATATATATACTATACAAGGTAGAATATATATTAAATACAAGATAATACTATACAATGTAGTAGATATATTAAATACAAGATAATATACATACTATACAAAGTAGTATATATATATTAAATACATAGTTTATAAGGCAGTATATATTAAATACAAGATAATATATAAAATATACAACCGGGCTGATATTTCATGGTCGTCCGAACATCCGAATCGACTAAAATTTCTTTCGAACAACCAAAATCGAAATTGAGGTTGTCCGACGGTCGACTAATTATTTGTGGAAACATACCATCACATTTATTTCAACTCGACAAAATTACACAATCAAAATAAACACACCTTAAAAATCTGATAGTTCATGTTGGTATAACCCTCCATTCATGGTGTGACAATAAAAGAAATTACTAAATAATTT
>JAIPMN010005828.1:0-18051 GCA_020650975.1 Apostichopus californicus
TATTTTCAATCATGATGTGAACTCGTTGTCAAGCTTATGGGTACGCCGGTTCAACTACTATCGTTTGCACATAAACAACTTCTGTTCTGAGTAGTTCCTGTATGTATAGTATATATGATACACTGACTTTACCCCTGCCAAAACGAAGTTGTGATCAAAAGAATGTAAACAATATTTTTGTAGATGGATATCAGAAATTGGCTCAAAAAAATAAGACTTAAGTTTGTAGAAAGAACCTTCCCGTGGCTTAAAGTGTATTCCAGTCACTTTGGGAGTACGTGACGCTTATGTATTTTTTTTAAATTTATTTCTCTGCAGTGATTAAAAGTACCCATCGCCAGCTTTACAGCTGTTTTGATATTATTTAACGTAAATCAACCTAGGTCTTCGGATGTTTCGATGCTATTCGATACTAAAATCCAATCACACGTTCATAATTAAGTTACTATAGACAAATGTGTAATAATAATAATAATAATAATAATAATAAGTTTAAGCAGATTTGTTAGTAATTTTCTCCCCTCCAATTTTCATATATCGAGCTCTGTCGATCGGTTTGAAATTGACGATCATACCAAAAAAAATCACATATACACGAAGGTTACATTATTTTGTCCGATGTTTGTCTCATAATAATAATAATAATAATAATTTATTCTTATATAGCGCTTTACATCAAAAGAATGATCTCAAAGCAGCTTCACAGAAACGCATAAAATAAATTGGTGTGTGACAATTTCCTTTGTCCAAAACTGTCGACAGCGGTCTATTTTGAGACGAGCCAATAAATGGGATAGACCTTTTCCTATTAAGTAAAATATTTGATCATCATAATAAGATATTACAAATAGGTGAAAATTTAAGAAGTACATCTTTCCAGTCGAAAAAAGACTGGCCCGGCAGAAAGAAAAACCGTTACAATTTCACCACCGGACACCTTCCTCAGATCCTTGTAATTTTTTATATTTTTTTTACAGGGATTAAAGAAACTGACGAAGTGTGTTGTTATCTTCATTAAGACAGAAAAATAGTTCACTTTATCGCTGATACGCTAGAAGGGAATGTTAAAACGCTTCTACTGATTCATGGTGAATTCGTCACTCGTGATGAACTCTTTTCAGTGGAAATACAAACCAAACCGCCATTTCTTCACACCTTTGCCACGCCCCCTCCACCTTCTCCGTTCTTCTTTTGTTGTTTTGAATTTTCCTTCCTGTGACCCTTGTTAAATATTCAGGACCTCTTTTGTCATTCAAAAATTATCACTCACCCGAGTTAGGTCGAAACTTCTTGCAAAACAATCAATCTCCTAAATGGGCGGGGCTATGAATATTCATATTATCACATGTTACTAAAAATCACGTGCAGTCGATTGTGCTTCGGGTACCGTACCAGTTTGAGTTTTATCGTGTAAACATCGGCCTTCCCTGTTCGTGCTAGAAGTCTAGAAACCTACACTTTCAACTCAGGTAGAACGTTAACCGGCAGCTACAAACATTGTTGTGTTCAACAGATACTTTCAATATCCTGCGCAGTAGGGAAAACAAGCGGTCGTTTTGTGCAGAATATATTAGAAGAGGAGAAGCAATAAAATGAAACTATTACTGCTTCTTGCGGTAGCAGTGACAGGTAAGTCCACTGTAAAAACCTGAAAAAGGGTAGCCGAATAAGTAATATGATTCATATGTAGGCCTATGATGAGTAATGTGTATGTAGTTGCATTGTTATCGTATCTTGCCAATGGCTGTTTACGTACTGTTAGTATTACTGTGCAGTTTGTTTACAACTAGGCAAATGTAAAAGTTTCTTATTCAAGTCACTTCACCAAAACACATCAGGCCTGGTCCTACGCAAAATCGCCCGTCACTTATTTTGTCATCTCTTCAAGATAACATACAAGTAACACTAGGTCTAACCAGACAACCCTGGTTTATGAATGATGTAGCATATTATGCCATTAGTTTTGACACACTTGAAACACCAAGGCTAACAGGAAATTTGTTACTCATTGTCAAATTATTTCCTCAACTGTTCACATATTTAATTTATGCAATTTGAAAGGTACATGAATCTAGCTCAGTGTTTTACATCCTTTGAGTTTGATGAAACTCTGGGTAATATCTTAAGATAACATCACCAGTATAGTTGTGGTGCTAGGCTACCCACTGTATGTACTAACATTAAATGTTAATGAGGTGATTGAGTACACTAGAAAGTTTTGTGGTTGATCTCAACGAGTAATGTTTACAAATACTGTCTTAAGAATAATCTAATTAGGCCTATATACAGCTACTACCAAAATCAAAACAGAAACGAGGTAGAAGGAATAAATGACGGATATTTCTTCGATCATTATATCGTACAAGAAACAAAATATAGTAGTTGAACTCGTCAAAGTCAACCCAAGAGAATGTACTTGATGATTTGGACCTACTTTTGTGAAATAAAATTATCTAAAGTTGCTAAAGTGCTGATCACATTTGATTGAATTCCTAGCACACTTCAAGTGGTATCTAGTCTTGGTTGCTTCAAATGGTTAAATCATGGAATTTCCCAAATTGTGACATACTTTATAAAATGTCAAATACAGTACTGTTCTAAGCTGATATAGTTGAGTGAACTGCTAGCACACCTGAAGTGGTGCTCACTTTGTGTTACTTTGAAAAAGAACCTTTGGAATTTCTCAAAGTGTAACATCAATACATTTGGTGCGACATAATGAGGTTGAGTTCAGTCTGAGTGCTGTAGGTATAAAAGTCTCGTGTAGGCATAGCCTATACATACTACACAACTACAACTACACAAGTGCATTGTACTGTAAGATCTATTTACAATGTTCACCATTTTGATCAATTTTAGTTCAAAAGTTACAATTTGGCTTCCCCTGTTTGATGTAACCACCTCCGTGATTTAATTTTTTTAACAACACTGTAGGCTAAGTGTGCTTTTAAACATACAATTTGTAGTAGATTGTGCTATGTTATTTTTGCTCTTATAATTCTGTACACTTCCTTATTCGTTTCTGGAAGTGATCTGCTTGTCCAACTCACAACATTTTTTTTTGGCTAACTTCCATTCACTTGTTACACTTGATGTTCATGTATATATTGGCTATATATACTGTGTATGTAAAATACAAACAATACAACAGAATTGAACTATTAATACAGTTACTTGACTGTACTAAACTGTGTATATTGTGAAAATACAAACAATTAAACAGAACTATTAATACGCTTGCTTGACTGTACACTAAACTGTGTATGTTGTGAAAATACAAACAATAAAACAGAACTGAACTATTAATACACTTACTTGACTGTACACTAAACTGCGTATGTTGTGAAAATACAAACACTAAAACAGAACTGAACTATTAATACAGTTACTTGACTGTACTAAACTGTGTAAGTTGTGAGAATACAAATGATTTACAGAACTGAACTATTAATTTACAGAACTTTACTTCTTTTGCTACATCCCCATTCATTTTCTCATGTTTTGAATATCATCACGTGACCTAAATTCTTTCAAATATTTAACCCCTCTTGAATCCTCCAGCACTGCTCCATTGTAGAGAGGACAATAACATGAATGATTGTGTTTGTAATCACTCTTAACATTACACATGAATACAGAGATTATTTAAAATGATGTCATCATAGAACAGTCTACAATAGACAAACTTATCCTCTCCTCCCACCCTCCAACTCCCCCCACCCCCCACCCTTCACCCTCCAATAAAATGGATTTCTTCCAATTAAATTGCTCTGAAAGAATTTTCTACTGATCTAGACTGTTATATTTATGGTACTGTATGTATAAGAAATTGTATCACTTGAGATATTTTGGAACAAAAATGTATTACATTCCTGGACTCTATAGAGTTCAAGTTTGTCGTTCCCTGTGGTAGTGCTGAAGAAAAGCCCACCGCGGTCACTAACTACACAAATTGAATTGATCAAACTTGCGTATGAAGTTGTCATTGTTGGCTGTGAATTCCACCGAAGTTAGTCGTTCCCTGGAAGCCCTTTTAAGAGGCCGTATTGAAATGACCTCCTTTGGCTAATTGCTTCTGAGACTTTCTCATTTTATTGGTATTTACAGCTAACGCTGCTACCTTGGGCAGCAGCAAATGTAGTTACGGCCCAACCTATTGGTGCGGCTCCATCAAGCAAGCCAAGGAATGCGGTGCAGTGCAGTATTGCTCTGACAATGACTGGGCAGCTATAAGAACAAAGGTACTGTAAATGATGATTACTACAAATTGTATATATATGCTAATGTCAATCCACATGACTTCCCCCCCCCCCCAACCCTTCCCCCTTTTTCATCTTCATTCCAATATACGGGAACTGTTCAATGAGAACTCCTCAATTGCCTGATGTTCCCGCACTTTTCCCCACATTTTTTCCTAAGAGAAATAGCTAGGCAGCACCTGGAAAAAGATAGCCTGTAGGTGAAAAGAGCTTCATCTGCTTAAAGTTTCATTTTATTGAAAAGATCTGAGCGTATTGTTTGGTTGGAAAGCCAAACTTGGTAACTAAGGTTGACACACCTCCCCTAGTCCCCTGCCTCTCCTCCCCCTCTCCTCTGGAAATTTGTACTAGGTTTGATGTCCTCCACTGCCATCTCACATGTATGCATCAACCACAAGTGCTTAGTACTGATTGTTACTGAGGGCTGTCTTTGAGCATCTCGACACTCCCATTTTTGTGTTGTTTCTGTGAGTACCCTTGATCTTTCGAGTGCAGACAATTTGTTTTGATTATCTAATTAAACCAATTCATTAAACAGATTAAACATGGGTTATATGCTTTAAAAACTATAAATACAGTAGAAAAACTTTTTGATCAAAGTTTGCTTTATTTGTTTGCTTTGTTTTTTCCAGGGGCCAATTAATATCGAACTGAACTTTGTGCGATATTGAGATATATACTGTACTTTACTTCCCACAGGGAGTCGTTGTTTTAATTAATAGATATTAGTTGGCTACTGTCAACTTTGTAGGACTCTTACATGATCTAGGTGTAATCTGGCACTGGTCCCACCTCTCCGCTCACCTCCCCCCCCCCATACATAATGCAAATTTGTAATGCAAAATTATCACAATTTCTTTGAAAAGTTCATTGAAAGATGGTATATTTAGAACACATTTTAAAATGTATTTATATTACTAGATGTCCTTACTAAATGTAACAGTGGCAAGGGTTTCCAATTAATTTGCTACAAGGTTCCGTGGAGAAACAATGGTTAAAGCAAAGGGCCGGGATGAACCAACTATTTACCGTACTGTACCTGCATGTAGGTCATACTGTACAAACACCTCAGTAGATCAGTAGGGAATGCATAACCTGATTAGTGCAATGTCTTATGCAGATTTTTTTGTCATTTTAGAACAGTGCTAAGTGCTTGATCATCCTAACATGATATATTTATTACTATTTATCTATACTAACCTTGCTATTGAAATATTTGCTTAGGTGACACTTTATGAGAGAGGGATAATGAATATTGATTCCCAGCATTTCAATGCCATCATAAATTTCATATCAGTATCAGTTTCATGCAAAAAAAGTCTTTTTTAAGGTATTTTTTGTTGGATTTTAGTATCAACCAGCATTATAACATTTATGGAAACAGACTCGTTATGCCATTGAAATCTCGAAACAGGTGAAGTTACTTCAAAATAGTATTGTAGTAAAAAGAGTGTTTCGATAAACAGATGTGATCAGTATTTGAGCACTTAAAACATTGGAAATGTTAATGTACTGTCAAACTGTTTAGATTTCTATATATGGTTTTGTATTACAATATAGTTTTTGTATTACAATATAGTAGCATTTTTCAACAAAATGATTATAATTCTTCAGATTTATGTGTGTTAACAATTTGCAATGACAAATTTCTTGAATCTTACTGGTGAGGCATTCCAACTTTTTGCTATATAATGAGGACAAAAATGATTAGTTATCAAATGTCACCGTAATCTAACAATTCGCAGCAAAACGATAACTTGATCACTTAATCTCATCAGTTCAACGTTACGATTGCATCAGAATGTCACCATTTCAACATTTTGCAGCACCTGCAAGATTATAACAAATTCCCACATTTTGACAGCACCATATCGTTTTCATATAAAATACACAATTGGAAATAACAATTGTACAGTACTTACTAATAACCTAGGCTGTTAAGAAAACAGTACATGTTGCTTTTCTACTAAACTGTTAAGTACTGTAAAGTGTAAAGCAGATATTTTACTATCAAAGAAGTGAAAGAATAATTTTTTTTTTTAACAAGAGAAGGCAATTTAACTGTCAAAGAACCTGTAGTTACTTGATTGATTATTCGTAGAAATGTGCAAGATGACCATCACGAATGTTACAAAAGATCTTTTTAAGCTGGAAGGGAATTTTGACGTGCAATACGAAATTATCCATGTC
Organism: Apostichopus californicus; assembly: GCA_020650975.1. NCBI lineage: Eukaryota > Metazoa > Echinodermata > Holothuroidea > Aspidochirotida > Stichopodidae > Apostichopus > Apostichopus californicus. The sequence continues at coordinate 6,450 of JAIPMN010005828.1, forward strand.
ACCGACATTCTACGGCGCTATAGAACCTACGGTATTAGTAGTAGTAGTGTAAAACAGTGTCCTCCTTTCATTTGATCTCTTACAAAAGTTATTCGTTACTTTTTGTAGTTCCTATTACATATAAAGTTATTCTTTCCCTCTTAGTCACCTTAGGGATCTTTGTCTTTTCAATAACTGTGTATAATACAGGAGCGAAACCATTGTGGGACTACTTGGTCATGACTAGAAAAACAATCATGTTCCTCTTTGTAGCTATAACGAATTAATGATGTTCCTCTTCCCTGTAACTATTCGTCTAGATTATCGAGATTATCTGGCTCTTTGTTGTTTTAAAAGGAAATGGCTTGTATTTAGTTCCTCCATTAGATTATCTTGTATCACACCTAACAAAATGTTTTGATTCATGATTCCTGAACGTTACACTTCCTCTTTTAAGCAAAAGTTTTGATTCCGTCTTCTAACAGGCTGGGGAGTTCTGCAATGACTGTGAAATCGGTGTCGGTTTGCTCACCGAGCAACTGGAGAAAGCAAGCACAGAGGTAGGGTTATGAAAGAGAGGCTCTTTATTCTCATTTCTAATCTTCGGTGCCTTACCCTCCCCCATCAGTCCCTCTCTGGGCCAGCCTACTCCATTGTGATATTTAGTACAGTGACATTGACCGGTATTACTCGGGTCCTGATTGATGGACAGAAGGGTGGTGTCTCTTTTTCTTTTCTTTCTCTGCTAGCTACCCCATGCTTAAAGGAGATGATTGGCTTCACTCCTCACTTACCCCTCTTCTTTACCTAAATGCACTCCTATATATCGACAACACTCCTTTTAAAATTTGTGTATTGATGTGATGAAAGATTAACAGAGGATGTGCACTGCTCTTCACCCAGCCAGCAAGCCACCCCCCCCCAAAAAAAAAAAAATAAGGCCATAAAGAAGAACCTCTACAAATGTATTCTTTTTGAAAGATAAAGATATTGAATTTGTCCTGAAGTCTCTGGAAAAAAGTCCCCAATGAAAGAAAGATTGTGGGGATGGCTGTTAATTGTAACTTCCCAAAACTGCTAGATCCATTTGTACATTACAAAATATGATTGAATATATATATATATATATATATATATATATATATGTCAGTACATTTTCATTTGTGATTTTCCTACTTCTAGGATGAAATAGTCCAGATTGTGGAAAAATTTTGCACCGACCTGGGAGCACTGGCCGAAGACTGTAGACTTGTTGTAAATGCTTATGGCCCTGAAATGCTCAAGGCTCTCATCGAGAAATTGGTAAGAGTTTTGGCCGTACCGTAGGGTTTGTTTCTGAAGTTTCTGCAGTCTTGACAAAACTGATTTATAATCTGCCATTTGCTTGTTGTACTGTTCATTAAAGTCAAACTGTTTCGTTGTTGTTGTTAAGTTGTTGTTAATAGCAAAGAAATTATTGCTAGAACAAGATTCAAACCAGTGACCTCTACATTAAATAATTATCAGCTATTAAATGCACTACTTGAGTATTTGACCTTAAGAGAGTTTAAAATCCAAATATTAATGACACAAAAACAACTTAAAAATGTTATTTTTAGGCAAAGATTAAGTTACTCTATAAACGGAAGAGACAACCGGAGATGAATGCCTAGTTATCATACGAGAGGAGCCTGCACACTTAACAATTAACAGAAATGTGAAATACATAGGCAAATATGCTAATTACAATTCACCATGAATATTCATTAGTTAAGCAAATGTATATCATTATAGAATGAGTAAGTCTGTAAGAGTTTGGTTTTTAAAATTTCTCTTGACAACTTTTGTTGCTGGTGATGTGCTAAGGTGCAGTTCTAGAAAAATATGAGAACGAAAACTGTTTCACTCTAAGAGAGATCGCAAATTATGCAAACATAACTTGCTGTGTTAATCTCAAAGCCTTATGTTTCATGTACGGTAGTTATTTTTGTGAAGGTATTACATATTGTTAACTCTCTCTATTGACATCATCTTCGGTTGTAACATCTCATTTTTCCGTCTTCTACTTACCCTAGCAACCGGATCAAGTCTGTGCACTGCTGGGTTTCTGCAAACCAGATACATCTGTGACCAATCCACAAGAGGTTAGTTTTCAGCTACACATGAATTTTATGAGTAAAATTATTCCGTCATGTGACACATATATAATATAGCCCTGCTTCCCAAACCTCTTTTTCCCCTAGCCTATACAAAGGTTTCATCTCCAAGAAAGAAAGAAATATAAGAGGAAATAATGCAAAAGTTTTTTTATTCCCATTCAGGTAAATTGAAACGTGTGATAATAACACTGCAAACGTTTGAATGATTCCCATTCAGTTAAATTGAAACGTGTAATAATAACACTGCAAAGGTTTGAATGATTCCCATTCAGTTAAATTGAAACGTGTGATAATAACACTGCAAACGTTTTAATGATTCCCATTCAGTTAAATTGAAATGTGTGATAATAACACTAACAGTGAAAGAAGGACGAGGTCAATAAAATGTTTAGAATCAAATGAATTCGATAATTACTCGCTATTTAAAATTCTATTGATGAATGAGTTTCAACCCCTGTCTCTATTTTAACTCTTGAGTATACCTAGCAGCTACAGTACATCAAATTGCTCTAAATTTAGCAACAGACACGGAAAAGCTTTTCCCCGAGTTTCTAGTCTCACTTTGTCTCAGAGGCAACTGGTAAACTGTTTTTAAATATCAGTCTGGGGATATCATGTAAATGTTAAGTTTAGTAACATCACTTCATTCCTTCCTTGCCCAGTCTAAGAAGCAACATTACAACATTACAACAAGCTTAGATTTTCTTTCTACAGTAGAAACCATCATGTCAATAGCCTACTTAGATTGCTGAGGGCCTTCATATGTATGTATTAAATCACTGTGTATAGGTTCTACTGTCACAAGCACTTGAGGAGTTGTCACAGAATTATAATTCCAGTACAGAGTGCAATGGGGCAGAAGTTGAGGTTTCAATGAGGTTTACTTTTGTTGCCAGAATATCACTTTGCAAAGTATTCCGATTCTACGGCATCTCTGCTCTGATCGAACCCATTTTACACACAACGTTAAACCTACACTAGACGTTATACACATAACCCCAGTGGGAGACGTTTCATGTGTCGGCATGAATAATATTGACCTTTTTGTGAAAACAATGGACAGATAGGAACAAAAGCTAGCACTCGAAAAACTTGCCAAGATTTGGCAGAGTGCCTCTGATTCTCATGAAGGGAGTGAGAGGTTTGTAGTCGGTTAATGGCTAACGTAGTGTGAAATGTGGCAAAACTTTCACTTTCCTTTGAAGTAGGATTTTTGATATGAATGTGACACAGGCCTCTGTATGATAGTATCAAGTTTCTTTGATACTTTACTCCGATTCTTTCCACATCTGGGTTGTAACTTTTCATTAAGTCATGTAATCTCGACAATCCTGGAAAGAGGGGAAGGGGATGGGACAGGAATGGGATGGGGAAGGGGGGTGGGGGGTGGAAGGGACAGTACCATGCCTGGGAAGCAAGTTTGAGATAAGAATGTATCCTCATTTTTATAATATAGGTAGGGAAATTGAAGACCCCAAGAAGGTGGGTGGGGGAGGGGGGGGTGTGGGCAGAAGACATAGTTGTCCCTGCAATGGAGATGGCACTTTATTTTAATTCTGATACCTCCCAAATGCCAAATAAAAACAGTATATAATAAAAAAATATATAAAAAAAAAGGTGAACAAAAAGTAGAAACTAATACTGAAAGAAGAAAGGAAATTATCAGTAAATTAGAAATGCTCTTTCAATATTGTGTTAATAATTGTCCAGTCAGTTTTCTTTCTCTAATATGCTGACAGACAATTTTTAATGCTTATGCTACCTTTCATGGAAATTCAAGGCTGTCAGTGCTTTGTCAAAGTCATATAAATTTTCAAATACTGTACACTTAGTAGGACAACTTATTAGATTTCAGCCATTTGGAACAATTGGCTAATTAATGCTCAATACTGTACCACTCTATACTGTCTTCTCATATCATGCTTTGAAGCACTCAAACTGACAGTATGAACAGTTCCTAACCTTCATCTGAGTCTAATGCTAACACCACTCTATGTTGCCCTCCCACAGAATGCTTCAAAGCAATCGTACTGACAGTACAAACAGTTCCTAACCATTCTCTGAGTCTAATGCTAATACCACTCTGTACTGCCTTCTCATATCTTGCTATGAACCATTGGTACTGACAGTATGAACAGTTCCTACCCATGACAGTAACAGTACCTACCCCCTTATTCAAGAAACACAGGATATTCATACTTTAAATACTCCTGTACAGGTGCTTTGAAAGCATGACATGAAAGTATAGTTTGTAACAAAACAAATTGTCCCAGATGAATATTTGTTTCATCCCATGAATACTAATTTATACCAAGTAATTAGTGATTCTATTGGACTTTTTCCATAGTATTAAAAATCATTAAATCCAATCTTTTCAATGTTTCCCACAATTCCTGCCTTAGAAATGGAAATATGACATTTTTACAGCTAAATTAGCCAAATTATATTGAATGTTATATGCAGAGTACCGTGCAACTTTAAAGAGCGGCTCTTTATCTTTTACTGTGATAAAAACGAAACACGCCAAGATATTCTTGTTTCTTATGATCCTACTAAATTAATAAGGAAGTGTGATAACATTTTATATCAGGAAGTAAAACTGAAAGAAAATTAATAAAATATCAGAAGTTAATCAGACCATGGGGAAGCTTAATTGCAAATTTCTGATAATGTCAGTAATTTAAGGTCTTAAAATAGATCTAAGATTGCATTACTGTCACAAAAAATATGATTTGTGTTCTCAAATCCTTCACACACAAGACCGAAGACTTGATCAAGTATAAATATGACATCATCGAGCCACATGTGCTTTCATTTTCTTTTTCTCACCCTTATTCATTACAATGTTTAAATTCCTTAATGGAAATGCTCTTAGCAAATATATTCTAAAATCTAACTATTTGATCTGATTGGCATTTGGTGTCAACACTTTTAACAAAGTTCTACCTTGGAAAATATGATAAACAAGAAATAGAGAAAGTCAAATGTCTCAGATCCCTGTGGCAATTATGACATCACAGATTTACAAAATGACACCTCCCAGACACAACTTTAAAACTAGGATATCTCACAAACAGAGCAAGATTTCTCGTAGCTGCTTGGGGGAAGGGGGCAGGGGGTGGTGGAAGTGGTGAAATGGGGTGTTGTTTATCACAAAGATCTCTGTCACATTTAAGCTAGAGATGATCTTTGTAGTTTTGTCCCCCTTTAAGTATTACATGGCTTGATGAGATTGAAAAGATATGCACAAAACTTAACCCCAGAATGCAGCTCTCTGTGTTTCCTGTTTGTCTTAAAAAATAAAAATAGCCCTTGAGGAAACAAACAGTGGTATGAGATATCTGTCAGCATTTGTATTAAACTGAAAGAATCAATATCTCTAAGTTGAGATTGTTTTTCAAGTTATGTTTTCATTCTGTTAATTAGTATTTGACTTTTCATTTCACTCATTGCAAAACCCAAAAAACCTGTAGGCACATCGATGGTACGTAACATGATTTCCGCTTTGTAAACCTCTGAAGGTATTTCCTTCTCAAGTTTTAACGAAACAAATGTCTTACTTTTTAAAGTCACAATAATCATGTCTAAGTGGAGCTTGTCAAATATTGCTAAAAATGTTTCCAGAAAACTTATTCTTTTCTGGAGGTTCTAGCTCTCCCGCATATTCTCAGCCATTGCAGAAAAATTTAAACATTTAAGTGCATTGTCTTATTGCCTTAGAGTGGGTTGATGCTTTGTGGGTCGCAGTATCAAACTGATTATTGAAGGAGTGTCAAGACAAGTGACCATTATCAGACATTCTAGCATATTTAAAGGGAGTGAAGACTCGCGCAAAAAGCAACGTCTCATGCTGGTAATCTGACCTAGTTTCGAATGAGGTGTAACAGAAGTGTTAGACACCACCATCGATCCCAGAATATACGCACACAGCTTGCTACCTTCGGTAATAAGACACTAGTGTACAGTCAGTACATACAGCTGCGGTCAATACCCACAGCACAGTGTACAAACGATACAGCAATGGACATCTCAGGTTCAGCTAAAGATAACAAGGTATCATGTTTCATTACTGTCTGCATTTTGTAGCGACAAGCAGGAAACTTCCCTTGCAAGCAACGGAAAGTTAACTTTTCAGAGCACGGCACACGGTTTGGGGCGAGTCTTGAATGCCTTTAACGGCAACACACAAAGATTTTCTATCGTACGTGTACACCTGAAGGAGATCAGAATTAAGACTAACACTTGATTTAATTTACACGGTCTATAATGTACAGTACAATCTGTACTCTTTGAAACTGTAAATTAAAGTAAAAATATGTGTTTGGGGGTCGTTCTTTCATACTGTACTGTATATACCGATAAAGGCACTATTTGTTTGATAGTTCTAGAAGGATTACGATTTTCAATCAGTCACTCTGTATGTAACAATTCAGTTACAGCTATCCAGTGAGCCGTTGCAATGCCCTCCCTAAAAACAATGGATGCCTGCATTCCATTTGTTTACCTAAAATATGTATATCTGTGACTTTACCAAAAAAGGATTTATTATAACTAAAATATTTAATTGTTTCTGAAGAGATTGTTTTGCACTTACTACCCAACTTCTGTTGATTATATTAGTAATTAGTAGATTCAGTTATAATTAGTAAAGAACTACAATGTTGTTTGAAATGTTTGCACTTGACTGTTTTCAGATGGTAAGAGTGGTAATCAGCTACATTGAAACCACTTGAGCTTTGTTTATTTATATTTTTGTTTTTAAATAGGGTATCGATACAGATCTCAAGAGCACAAAAGTGCAACAGTTCATGTTATGGATTTAGCAACAAGTGTATGCTTGTTTGCTAAAGTAGATTTATCTTTGTACTTCATCATGTGATTTGATAAAGCAGCTCCTACCCTGGGTTTTTTATTTGATATTTTTTTTTTTAAGGTCAACATTTGTTTTACTAAAGGTCTGTAAAATAATTGTGAGATAAGGCACAGTCACATGCATGAATATCCTTAATAAGTAAACTGTAAAATATTTTGTGAGGGAAGCTATTTCGCGATGGCAAATCTTGATTGAGTACGATTAATTACTTAATTAATTACCATAGCTGACGAATCATTTACATACTACAGGCTCGATCTGGGGGAGTCAATACCCAAAACTTTCTGCAACAAGACACTCTCCGGTCAAAGAACTGACTTTTAAAACTGGAATGAACAAATTTATGATTATTTCAAAATTAATGAACTGATGGAAAAGAATGGGATGATTTATGTCCACAAAAAAAAAAAAATGTTTTTAATAATTTATAACTTTAACCAATTGCTTGATGTATGGGAATGTATTTCTCGATTTGGTCGGTTTTTCAATATATATGTTGACACAGTCAGTGTATACAGGACAGATAATAGTAAGAGTAACTATATGTGTGGTTGGTCAGTGTGCAACAGCATTGAAAACGTTAATTATTAAAATCAACTCTAAAAGGCTGCTGAAGTCCTTGTGAACTTCATGTTTACATGTTTTGCTTGTCATGCTTTAAGGTTTTCTAGGAAATTAAATGTGATCGTATTAAAGGAAAATTTCTTTTGGAATGGATATTAATTCTGATCATACATTTAGAGTTAAAAACACCATATGGTAGCTGAATTTGATCAAGCGATCCTCTGTAGTAGGGTCAAAGATATTTGTTTGTCTGTCCATTGTCTTGGCTGTAATGTTTAAAGATCGAACTGAGGTTGAAGAAAATAATTTCTGTAAAATCTTTTCTAAAAATTCCCTTGTCCAGAAAAGATTCTCGTAGTAGCCATTTGTATTCCTTTCTGATGAAAGTTCTGTCTCAAAAATTTGTTTAATCTTCCATCTCAGAATTTGAAACATTTAAATGATGGCCTTTAGGCAGAATTTTAGCCCTGACTTCTTGGTAAAATTTTACTGCTAGTAACGTTTTCGTAACAGATCAGGTTTTCAAGGTATTGGCCTTTGAAATATGCTAAATCTGTGTATTGCTCCTTAAAAGGCAAATATCACTTTCCTTTTTCTTCCCTCCATAATTGTTAAAAATGATTTGAATTTTCTATCCAACAGGACCAGTCTGCCCAAATCACATTGCAGTTGATGGACAGAGCTAGCAGTAAACTATTGGAAATTCTTGGAACGCAGGTATTAAAATTGACGTAATTGTTTAGTTTCATATTTGTATGTATTGTTTGGTTTAAAAACAGGAAATTATTCAACTTTTGTGATAAACTTTGTAAACTTAGTGTCTCTTTGGTGTATACTACAGTGAGTGTACAAAGCTATTAGCAGTTATATATCATATCATATGATTTTTATTTACAAAACCAACATGATTTCGTTTTTTTCTTCTCTTAAATGTGTCGAGGTGTGCACCTGAGCTAAAGTAAATAAGGCAGAAGCCTCGCAAATCGCAAGTTACGTTTTGTGGAAGTAATGTCATAATGTACCGTTCACACAGTAAAAAAACAGAATATAAACTTTTAACTGTACAAATAATTTTTGTTTCACTACTTTGTTCCTTTCGGTTTGATTTTCAAACTGAAGAAACGATATTTCAGCACACTGTACAGTAATAGTACACAAGATATTGTAGGTTGTATAGTCAAAGCTGTATGCATAAAGGCAGTAGATATATATGTGAAATTGAATATTTTGTTTTTTAATGTAGTGTCATACTGCACTGCACATGTCAATCATATGCTCATACTGTACCTACGGAAACTACACTGAAAGTTCACAGTTGTAACAATGAACATGTGTACTTGTTTGCCTAACATGTTAAAGACAAAAGACACTTTGAGTGTGGGTTGTAAGAACAGTATTATGTGTGAATGGTAGGGGATATCTTTGAGGAAGGTGATAGTTGGGCACTGTACACTGGCTATGTAAATATTCATGAGTGATATCGCTCAAGAATGTTACTATGAGCTATACAGTAGGTACTGTTTGCTATATTTTATGATGTCTTTCAGGAAGTTTAGAATACACTAGGATAGATATACTGTATGCAAAAAAATAGGGATATATTCTGTTGGGAAAGTCTTTCGCATTTATTGGCATACACCAGGGATGTCTGTTAGGAGAGTGAAGAGTGCACTGCGGATATGTGAAGGAGGACTGTACAATGTACAATTCCATAAAAGGTATATGTGAACCCTAGGCGTGTCTTTTAGCACAGTTTAGAGTACAGTTTTGACACGTGAACACCACAGATGTTGTTAAGGAAGGTTTGGCATGCACAATGACATATACTGTATACTGTATGTGAACACTAGGTGTGTCTGTTAGCATATTCTAGAGTACAGTTTTGACTTGTGAACAGTGAACATCACAGATGTTGTTAAGGAAGGTATGGAATGCACAATGCGGTAAATATGGTACATGTTGTACATATGTGAACCCTAGGCGTGTCTTTAGCGCAGTCTATAGTACAGTACGGACATGTGAACACCACAAATGTCATTAAGGAAGGTTTGGAATGCACAGTGTTGTACATGTGAACCCTAGGCGTGTCTTTAGCGCAGTCTAGAGTACAATATGGACATGTGAACACTACAGATGTCATTAAGGAAAGTTTGAAATGCACAATGCTGTACATATGTGAACCCTAGGTGTGTCTTTAGCGCAGTCTAGAGTACAGTTCAGACATGTGAACACTACAGATTTCATCAAAGGAATAACGAAGGCAGGGATCAAAGACAATTTATATTATTCAGTAACCTTTACAAGTCTCTAATATTCGATTTTGAAGTGATCCGCAATACTTTGCAATGTTGTCGTCGTTGCATCTTTTTCTCTGGCTGCACTTGGATAATATCAGAAAGATGGCTAAAAATGTTATCAAAACAACAACAGCAAATAGCAACTAATCATCCGTCTTCCACAGTAATAAAGTTGAGAGTCTAGAGAACCACTATCAAAGTCACTGCTGGGTCAATGCCCCCACATTTGCTTTAATAAAATTCTCGAAAAGCAGTAAATCAAACCTCTCCGTTTCGTTTCCTCTTCCGTTCGCAGCTCTTTGCAGGGGACAAAATGTGCACCGACTGTACGAATTTTATCGGCGATATCAAGAAGCTCCTGAATAATGCCACCGTCGAGGTAATGCCATAGCATCGTAGCAATAACCACCCCCCCCCTTTTTTTTTAGACATTGAAAAAAGTAAAAAAAATGAGAGTAAAAGTATTGGGAAGAAAAACATATATCTATAAATATCGTAGGTTCTTAGTATATGTCTTCTTATATAAGTCAAAACTGGCAAACTAACAGAATATCTGGGTATTCGGAGGAGTTAGGTTTTTTGACCTAGCCGTTGATTCTCTCTGAATATTACTGGCTATTTTGTTATTGTAGTACAAAAGTTAAGGAAGTCTAGTCAAACGTGTGAAGTCATTAACCTTGCGTAGAAATATTAAGGAAGTAGGTGTCATCTCAGAACGAGTTTTTTTTTTGTATATTTATGTTTGAAAAGGGTCAAAACAAGCAAAAGTATTACTCATTTCCTTTACATTATAATTCTAATTATGTTTGTCATTTATTTATTGTATCTTTTTTGATTTGTCGTCAGGCTATGATAACCGGTGAAGTCAAACGACTGTGCCAGTACTTGGGAGCGTACAAGACTGAATGCGAACTCATTGTGACTACTCTCGTACCACAGGGTATCGGCCAACTGGTGGAAAAAATTGTGAGTGGTGATGATGCATTGTCTGCTTTTAATAGAGATCCTAGTACAGGGACATCGAGAGCCAGTTTGGACCCAGACCCCCCCTTTTTGAAGTCCTTATTTTAGTGTTCAATATATTTGGAAATAAAAATTCATGATGCTATTACCTCACATATCTTCTGGGACACCCTACTTGACTGTAAGCCTCACACTGTACCCCATTAAACCCCTCCCCTGTCCCCTCCCCTCCTTCTCCATCAGGAATTTCCAAGTACAAGTACTTTCTCTCTGAATTCTTTCACTGGCATGAAAAGGGTTCTTGACATATGTTCAAGTACCCCTGGAAAGCAATATTTTGAAACCAATAATATTTCTCCTCTCACCAATAAAACCCTAGTGTATTCCCATTACCTTACAGTAACCCTTTAAACCCCATACTGAATGATTTAATAAATGTTTTAAGGGTAGCTTGGTAGGGAGTGGGTGGGTGATGAACAGTGCCAGTAGACATTAAAGTGTGATTCTCGTAGAAGAAGATTTATAGTCGACCGATCGTAGGAGCTGGGGGCGTTCAACTTTCACATATATATTTGCCTGTGAACAAACTATAATGGAGGATATGATCTGTCAGGAAGTCATTACCTGTAAGTTCATATGAGAAGTTCCAGGTTTTTGTACACAAACGTATTAAATATCACTTAGAATGTTTTATTAGGCAGATTTTGAGCAAGTGTCTTGTTTTGAGCAAGTGTCTTGTTTCAGTCCATATTGTATAACAATGAATTAGTATATATATATATATATAT
>JAIPMN010005829.1:4507-28947 GCA_020650975.1 Apostichopus californicus
CCCCCCCCCCCCCCCCAATAAGTACACCCAGTAAATTAAGTCGCCAATTGCCAGCAATTCTAGCCATTTAGCCGACATAAGATTTTATCACAAGTGGATTTGCAAAGCCAACTTTGATAACATCCTGCACCATTTTCCCCACCAAATAAGAGCTTTAATTATTATTTAGTCATTATTTTTCCCTCTGATTCCCTAACAACTTCCATTACCTCTCAAAGTGATTTTTTTCCCCATCTTTATATCGAACACAATTTTCGAGACACTTTCCAACGATTTATCATAAAAAAATTGAGACTCGACATTATGAAATGAGATGATGAAATGCAGGGCTTAAATATTTTGCTAAGCAGTCTATGTTAGACTTTCAAGAAATGAAGTTATGTAGCTTCTCAGAGCCTTGTATCAAGTAGTTTACAAAGCCACCTCAAAGACAGATAACATTAACCATTTCTAGCTTGCCTTTAAACTTGGGATACAGCAACCTATACAGTTAGTGTACTATTGCTAATGTGCTTTGACCTCAAGCTGCCAACACAAAAAAGTTTGTCTCCACTCGCAGAAGAAAGCGGTCCTCGACTCCTTACTAGAAAGAAAATAAAAGTTGAAATTTTCCTTTGGGTCTTCTCCCTTCCCGGCTCCCGCAGAATTTCCATGATATCTTTGGCCGTCGAGAAATTCCGGTCTTGACCGTTCCGCGGTTCAAATTCTCTCTTCTGGACCGCGGTGAACGCAGACTGATACCCACACACACAGAAAAACACGATGTGTAATCACAGAGTCAATGTATACGAAGATAGTGTCGATTTAAACGATGCTACGCAAACTTTTCGTGAAGCTTTGCCAGTGAATTGAGAGAGAGAATCTTGATGTTGGAATGGCCCAGGTCCATCTTAACTATACCGTCCTCCCCATCAATGTTGATCAGGACCCCAGTGCTCTCCCGGTCCTCGCCCGTGATGACTTTCACCTGACGAACAAAAAGTTATGCAAATATTAATAAAACAAAAGTGTATCATTAACGACTGGCAAAAAAAAAAAATGTTTACCCGGAAAACTGGGAAATTAAAAAGTATGTTTACGAATCAACCGTTTAAAAAAAATAAACTCTTTTAAAGGGTGTGAAGACTTGCGCAAAAAGAAACGTCTAATGCCGGTAATCTGACCTAGTTTCGAATGAGGTGTAACAGAAGTGTTATACACCACCATCGATCCCAGAAAATACACACACAGCTTGCTACCGCCGATAATTAGACACTAGTGTGCAGTCAGTACATACAGCTGCAGTCAATACCCACAGCACAGTATACAAACGATACAGGGATGGACGTCTCAGGTCCAGCTAAAGATAACAAGGTATCACGTTTCATTACTGTCTGCATTTTGTAGCGACACGAACAAAACGTCACTTGCAAGCAACGGAAAGTTAAATTTTTCATATGACCGCACGCGGTTTGGGGCGAGTCTTCAATGCCTTTAAGGAGGGAGTTTTTAAATCATCAAGCAATTTTTACCACAATCTCTAAAGCTCTTCTTCAAATTCTCATCTCAAATTTTTACTTTCAAAAACATAATATAGAAAAGTTTTTACGTTATGTTGGAGTGACCACCATATTTCCCCGTACATTTTTTGACCGTTATACAGAACATTTCACTCTGAAACGATGCACTTTGTGTCGTATTGTAACATATCGATAGAATGACCCTAATTGTAACAAAAATTTAAGAACATCCAGTTGCTTGCTCCTGACTATCGATACATTAAACATTTAATTCTATACAAAGAATATTTTATCAAGCTCCATCAATTTCATGTTAACGTTTTTTCTTTTTCCTTTGGTCATTTACGAAACCCATGGGTCGTTGCCACATTGTCCCTAGTGTGATATTGAGAGGACTAAAAGTACAACCCGTTTGTACTTTCAGGTACCTTTGCAGTTCCTTTAATGTACAAATACTGACCCACGAGGGAAGTTTAAATTTAAAACACAAAATCTAGCAACTGCACGTCTCCCGTCAAGAAAGTTTTCAAAAAGTGAAGAAGTGATTTGAACAAGACTTGTCAACTATTTTCCCCCCGTCAGAGAAAGCCAGTGGCTCGGATTCAATGACATCATTCAGGTCAAAGAATGAAAAGGCCGGTGTAATGACTCTACTAGACATTTGAATAAAGTGACTGGTATTACAAGTCTACACCAAGCACTACATACCCTATCACTCTTGGTCGGCATGACAGGTTCAAGATGTTCGCACTGTACGTCAACGATCCGATCTTCGTCCAAGAGATATATGGAGCACATTGAGCCCTGTAGAAACAATTACAGACATGTCACGTGAGGTCTTAAGAAGTTTATAGTTTCAAACGACCTTTAATCTGTGTAAGATGTTCAGAAGGCATACATCTAGCACTGCTGTGCTGTCACATTTCACCCATACTGCTAAACATGGGTTTCTGGGGGGGGGGGGGCGCTGTGGAGGGGGGGAAATCGACAATCAGGCAGGTATTTTTCACCACTCTTAAGCGACCACAAATGTGGGAGAGATTAGCAAGCGAGGGCTTATGGAATACAACTTTCGCGTCAGGAAAATTCGACAGTTTACCTCAAACATGGAATCTTTTCAAATTTCGAAAGTCATTTCAGATGGGAAAAATGTAGATTGCTCTTGGATGAAAAAACCCACCCATCCACAGCATATTATATTATAATATTTAACTCAAGTTTGGAAGTTTACCAACCAGTAACATGGTATGAGTTGTCCTCCATACAAATTAGACGTGTTTGTTGCTATGCAAGGGTGCATGGAACAAAGTAACGACACATAAATTGAAATTCGCCAATGCAATAGTCAAGGATTGCACCTGCCTAGATTCAGACTTGCTTCAAGTAGTTTGTAACTTGTTTGATCACACCCATCATGTATCTTGTTATGCAAAAGGGTGCACAGGACTTATAAAGCATTTACCACCATGACAAGGTTTTCCGACCGATGGCATATGACCTCCTGACCTCCTCCCTAGACTTGCATCAAGCAGTTTGTAACTTGCTTAATCAATCCCATCATGTATCTTGTTATGCAAAAGGGTGCACAGGACTTATAAAGCATTTACCACCATGACAACCAATGGCATACGACCTCCTGCCTAGACTTGTTTCAAGCAGTTTTACTCACCGACATTCCCCTGATTACACCATGCTTGTAGATCAGGTCATCGTCTTCGTGGCTCTCTTTGATCTTGACTTCGATGTCGGCGGTGTGCCACTCGGTCTGGCTGGGGTCCAGAGGGTTGGCCATCCCCGGGGTGGCCGGGTTGAAACCGATCGGCGACGGTGCGACCGGAGTGAGAGGGTAGCTGGAGGGGCTCGGAGTGGACCCGTGGAAGCTACTGGGTGACGAGGAGTGCTGGTAACCCTGCGGGGACGGGGTGGGCTGGTAGGATCCAGGGCTGGAGACTTGCTGGAAGCTGCCCGAAGGACTCGGAGTCGCTGCAGGGGAGGAGCGAGAGAGATGGAGAGGAGAGGACAGAGGGAGAAGAAACGGTTGAAAAATCTTGGATTCTCCTAAAACAAAACATTGCAGTTTTTTCATCTAATAAGTAACAGTATCATCTATATAACACTTACACCTCTTACATTTACACCTGACAGCATTTACACATACATGATACCTGCATCGGCACCATGAATTTAATAACATCACAAATTTAACTAACATTTCACAGTTCATACCTTCTAGTCTTAATTCTTTGTCAAATACATCCTTACAATTTAAATTTTGACTCAAATAACCAGAAAATAGGATTACTGCATTTGGCTCTGTGTGTTTATTTCTGTCTTTAGTTGTTTGTGTATTAAACTCCCACAGAGAAGCATAGCTATGCTGATGATGACCAACTTTATTTCAAAATAGAGTTGGCCAAGGTCAGAAAATAGTAACCATATATCTTTACATGTGTACATCGAGCGAAAAACCCGTAAAAGAGATGTTTACATGTAATGCGCGATAAACCACTCTAGACTGTATACATAGATAGAACCATAAACCTGGATTATAAATTTTAACACAATTCCCGCACCTTGGTTTTCTCATGGCCAGCTAGGAGTCCACAAAGGTAAATTATCTGTGGGCCCTGTGGATGTGGGCAAGCTGTGGTCTGTTGCAACGAGGGACTCGTACCTCACAAATGTCAGGCTGAAATATCGTGCTATGTTTTATCGACCAAAAGAACCTTTTTTCAGAATGTTACCAAAAGAATTTTCAGGTTAACTCTATGACTTCCCACGATAATTGCTAACCCTGCACGTAAAGGGGAATGTCTACGGGTTATTATAAAAATAGACTTACGTTGGTAGTTGCCCGGAGACGGGGTGGGTTGGTAAGGCGAGTAGCTGGTATCGCTACCGTACATGCCGGATGAACCTCCCGGGGTACCGGGGTTGTAATGGCTCCCACTCTGGGGCGTGTCTGGGGAGTATCCCGGTGTCGACGGGATCGTAGAACCGTACGGCTGGGGTGATGGCGAGGATTCGTCGAAACTGAAATCGGAAGAATCGCTGTGCCTGTATGGAACGGAATGAGAAAGACACGGGATCTGCAAAATCTGTTTCAAACTGTTTTGCTTCTTTTTTTATTTTTTATTATTGTCATGTTTAAAGAGGGTAGTCCTGCTCAATGCAGAAGCACTGCTTTCCATAGGAGCCCTCAAGGAGCCCTCCAGAGGAGCCCTTTGAGTTGACACCTTTTATTACAAGCCCTCCCCCCCCCTCTCCTATTTTATGTATTCCTGTGAATTCTGCACTCCTGTTCTAGCATAGTTGACGGTACTCGCTCTCGTGGATTTGACAGTTGGTCTTGTAATCGGCCATTTTGGAAATCTAGCATAGTTACCGTAGCAGGATTAAATTATTCCTACTCATGCTTAGAGTTTTTTTTTTCTTGCTGCTGTTCTCAGACCTGACGAGCAGATTAGGATGACATCCCCAGGGCCTGCCTGGGGTGTACTATAATAAAAAAATATGGTAATCTCATTTTGATAATAATAGGAAACAGACAATGTGGACCTAGTGACATGATTGACCCCAAGGCCACAACCAGGCCCTGACACCCCCCGTCTGTCGGTAGAACATCGTGAGGGGAAAACGGTCCTCACCACTACCTATATGAAAGCATTTCAGGATAAATAACTCCCTCCAAAAAAAGCTGAGCAAGATGGTCACTATATTTTGACGTTCTCCTGATTGATGCAGATGTTCCTCATATTTATACTAGAATGAAGCAGGGATGAGCCTGGGCTAAAAAAAAGAATCACGGAACTTTGCCAAAATTGCGGTATAGGCTCCAGTTTGCATATACTACGGTGTGTTAGGATAAGTTTTTGTCCCCCTGCAGGTTGGACATCCATAGGTAATGAAAAACATGCTCATGCCTGAATGAAGCTTTGAACAAGTCCCAGTGCCCTCTCCCTTCCCCTCTCTCTTCCCCCCCCCCACCCTCTTTCAAACAATAACATGACAATACAGAGATAGAATCAGGCAGCTTCTCCTTACCTCATGGGGGTGTTACTGACGGAAGGATCCCAAGCACCGGACCTACTAGGAGTCTGACCGCCGTCGTGAAGCGGTGTCTGTGAGCCGTAATGAGGGGTCCTGCTTCCTATTGTTCAAACCAAAGGAAAAAGAAGAAAAAAACGGGGTTTGTCATTTTCTTCTCGTTTATAGTTATTCTCTATGAGCTTAGAAAAAATCCTTTTCTTTTAGCATTATTGAAGGTATCGTGCCTGTAATGTCCAAGATATACTATGTGCTACCCCTTTAAGTAACTGCAGCTAGGCTATTATTTAGAATCTGTGGTCTCGTTGCTGTGGCCTTTTGACCTCTCTCCCTCCAGTAGGTGATGCTCTTATCTTTGTATATAAACACTGCATGATTCACCCTGCTTGTTTCCCACTGTAGTAAATTCATGTACATATTATTATTAAGAGGCGGAACTGATTTAGAAATAGAAGCAACAAGTTGAATATAATATACTATATACTGTTAGTGTATTCTTTGGAGTAGAGAACTTTACAGTGCCCACAAACAAAGAAGAAAAAAAGTCCGTAACCTCCAGACATTTTTTTTCTTCTTCTTTTTTTGAAAGAAACAATTTACCTGTAACATTTGTCCACAGTAAAGCCACAAAATATGGTAGTGAAAAAAATCCACAAAATCTGTTTTTGTATGTCGAACACCAGCAGCGAGGGTATACAGTGAGGAACTGAGATTTTTGTAAATGTAATTCGTTGAAACTTTTATGAATCTGATCCTGCGTTAAAGTGGAGCTTTTTCGCCACCTTCGCTCTCCCGACCGCATTACCACATTCACAGGATCAACATAAACTATACGCTGTTGATTGCATCTTCATACAATTTTCACTCTGTTCCTAATAATTTTCATAATGTATATATAAATTTTCATAGGGCATTTTTTTATATAAATATTTTTTATTTATATATAAATAGGGTATTTATTTATATCAATTTTCATAGGGTAAAAATACATTTTCATAGGGTAAAAATAAATTTTCATAGGGTATGCACAAGAGAGGAATCGAACACAAGTCGAAGCAACGTCCGAGTTCAAATACACGAGCACAAGAAATTATCAAGATGTTACGTACCATCGTGAACCGGTGTCTGGGAGCCGTACAGTGGCGTTCTGGACCCGGTCCCATACATGGGGGTCTGAGATCCGTACATGGGTGTGCGACCGTACGACGTCGTCGAGCCATCCTTCCCTTTAGCGCTGAAACGAGAGATTTATGGACTGACGGTAACAACTTTTGGAGATTACAATGATCGAGAATAAAAAGGTCATCGTGAATGAAAGGCAGAGAGGTGAGTTGCGACTCAAATCGAGTTAAAAGATAAGTAGATATTTCTGTTTATAGCTTTGGAAAATCAGTTCAATCCCAACTGTGGAATCTGTCACGTGTTACATCATGTGATTCGTCATGTGACTTACCCAATGATAGTCACCCTATTTCTGTCCACCGATATGGTCCTCATCATAGAGTGAAGTTCTAGCCTAGCTGTGGAATCTGTCACATGTTACATCATGTGATTTGTCACGTGACTTACCCAATGATAGTCACCCTATTTCTGTCTACCGATATGGTCCTCATCATAGAGTGGAGCTCTAGCCTAACCATGTAATCTGTCACATGTTATAATCATGTGATTTGCCATGTGACTTACCCAATGATAGTCACCCTATTTCTGTCTACCGATATGGTCCTCATCATAGAGTGGAGCTCTAGCCTAACTGTGTAATCTGTCACATGTTATAATCATGTGATTTGTCATGTGACTTACCCAATGATAGTAACCCTATTTCTGTCCACCGATATGGTCCTCATCATAGAGTGAAGTTCTAGCCTAACTGTGGAATCTGTCACATGTTATAATCATGTGATTTGTCATGTGACTTACCCAATGATAGTAACCCTATTTCTGTCCACCGATATGGTCCTCATCATAGAGTGAAGTTCTAGCCTAACGGTGGAATCTGTAGCATCTTTGATAATGCCAATGTAGCCTGGAGGGTGGTCAAAGAAAAACACATAAGTAAATTTCATTTCATTTTTTAGTCATAGTGAGAGCGCACACCCAGAGCCTGTTATACTACATTGGGCATATTCAGTGCGTAAGGCTGTTACCGACATAGCAACGCATCACAAAACTCATAGCCATATGACTTCAAACATAGGCAGAGCAAAGGGTTTTCTTTACTTTTAAAATTTAATACCCAAATGATTGTTGAATTCTGGTTTGACCAGATTTAACCTGATACGTTAAATAGTGTGCTTATCATATTTATTAAAAATTTTACAACAAACTATTAATGGCATCGGTAATGAAGTTCGAACAGCATTGAATCACTTAGCATTGCATCATATGACAATGGCATGCGATTTTCAAATTTTTTCAATTCTTCAATTTTTTTCAATTCTTTCGTTGGTAGCTGTCTGGAGACTAATTCAGTCGTAAAAACCAAGAGTCCAAACATGTATCACATCCTCCCCCACCCCAACCTTCCTCCACCCCAAACCTCACCCTTCCTTAAATGTCCGTCAATTGCATAAATATTTTTCAGCTGCCATGAAAAAGCTTTTGGATTCAAAAACCTTTGTCCTCACACTGACAAGACAGACAACTATATTAATATTTGGGGAATAAAACCAACTGGAAGAAGAGGCTTATAATCCATTCCAGCAGAATGGTTACTACTTCGCTATCGAACCAATTTCTTTTCTCACAGCTGTTTCTGCTATATCTAGCACATTTTGTTTACCTTTGTATGGTCCTTCCGTGATCCTGACGGTCTGTCCGATGAGAGTCTTGTCTCTCTGGACTCTGGGAACTCCGCCTCCGTAATTGCCACCTTGTTGAGGAAGCAAAGCGAGAGAGAGAGAGAAAGAAATAGAAGAATAATAATGATAATAATAATAATAATAATAATATTAATAACAAGTAGCTATTTTTACGACGTTTAAAGCAGCATTTTGCGTCCTTTTCTATGATTTTGTTCAACCTCACTGATTCCACTATGCCATAACGACATACATAACTAGCTTATCTACTTAAATCTTACTTCAAATGGTGGCATAAAAGTCGAGAAATTTGCAACTTTCAACTTTGTTTTTCTCCAAGATATTTTCCGTTGGGATCCCAATAAACCTCGCCCATAATATGAATATTTAAACACTACGAACGTCATTGACCAATAGGCCTACGTAATACAACACCATGCGTGATTTGTGTACAGTCTATATGGCAGTTGTACCAGGGAGTTCCATAACAACTCCCTGGTTGTACCAACGCAAAGTCTTGAATCTATTTTTAGCAACGGCTCATAACTAAACCTGCATCTCTGATTGGTTGAATTCAAACTAGTGGGTTTGGAGAAACTGTATGCGATTAATTTTAACTGTGGACTTTGTCGTGGACACTTTTCTCGTTATCTGCAAATATCCTTAATTACTCGCCAATTAACGTTGTTGGCAGGGAAAAAACTTAGCTAATATCTTAGTTTGCTGTTTTGTGATTGATATATGTAAAAAACTCGATGGACATGTCAAAAAATTAGAAAACGGCGACCAAACGCAAAATGCTGCTTTAAGCGACCACAAATGTGGGAAAACCCGCAATGGCTTATGGATAACATCTTACACGTCAGGTGGCTTCCAATTCAACATTATTTCCCAAATTTGATATCTTTTCAATTTAGAAAGTCATTTCAGATGGGAAAACCGTAGATTGCTCTTGGCTGAAAAGCCCTGCACCTTACCTATGACCCGGCCTGGAATTGAACCCGTGACCTCTGACCCGATTTGCTAAGCCTCATTGCTTCAAATGCCACCGCCTTTATCCACTCGGCCACAGCACCGGTATAGGTTCAGGTGAAGCACGATACAAGATACCTCCCCTACCCCCCACCCTCCCCCCCTTAGTTAATAACTTATGCTGTTTGTATCACTGCATATATATATCGAACATCCTACCAGGATGACCGAAACATCAGGCACCATTAACATATTTCGTATACAATTCAAACCTTGCAAAAACTTGGGACAAGATTGACAATCCTCCAGTTCCTGAATAAAGTTGATTTCTTTTCAAATTTGCAAGAAACCTTTTCTGGGATATATTTCACGATATATATCCACAAACAATGCAGCGTTACAACTACACCTATTACTCATGGAACGTTAACAGACGACGTGAAAATAGGTCGGAAAAAAGTTAGAGGCATTTCTTCCCGAGAGTGAAAGAGAGAGATGTGACTTACGTTGATCCTGTCCCCCGCCACTGCTGGGATGCATGGGGCTCGATATCCTGGGGGACATCATCCCACCCATTCCCCACCCACCCACCATCCCACCCACCCATTTCCATGTGACTTACGCTGATCTTGTGCTCCCCCACTGCTGGGATGCATGGGGCTCGATATCCTGGGGGACATCATCCCACCCATTCCTGGGGCGGCTGGTGTCACATCAGATCTCTGAATTTGGGGGAAATAAAAGGGAGTTTTAGAGTGTTGAATGAATTGTTATAAATATATATATATAAAGTAAACGGGACGAATTTTACGTGCAAATTTGACCGGGACCTGGTACATTTGAGATGGCAGCATTATACACCTAGGATACAAGGTCGATAAGTTGGATATCAGTTAGAAACCAGTTTCAACGATTTAAAGTTATGAAACTAACCGAGAATAATTTTCCTGCCTAGTTCATTACGTTGTGTCCTTGGGCAAGATGCTTTATCTCAATTGTTTCTCTCCACCCAGGGTACAATGGGTACCTGTGTGGTAAACTTGTCATTGGGCGCAGTATATAACTGAAGCCATCTAGAGGGATTGTCTCTGGGACAGGTTAATATCGACCAGGGGTAATATAACGTCTGTAAAGCGCTTTGAAACCTATCGCTGGTGTTAAGCGCTATATGTATCAATTGAACATTATTATTATTATCATTATTATTATTAATTTGCCCGTTTTGCATAGCATTTTTGGAACTCTTGGTTTTTACAACTGAATTAGTCACATCCCTCCCCCACCCCAACCTTCCCCCATCCCAAACCTCACCCTTCTTTAAATGTCCGTCAATTGCATGAATATTTTTAAGCTGCCATGAAGAAGCTTTTGGATTCAAAACCTTTGTCCTCAAACTGCGATAACCTGAAATACTTATCCCCTGATTGATTCTAACCCACTTTTTTTGGCGTTTTCATTTCTTTGAACGAAAGGTAATCGCTTCTACTTCGAGGCCTTTTTTTGAGGTGCCTACCTTGCCGCCAGCTAGGACCACATGTCTGGCCCGACAGACGAACATCCCGCCGTTCTCCGTCATCAGACGAGAGTGCAGGAAGATATAGCTCCTGAAGACGTGACGTATCTGGCCTTGTCTCCCCTAATTGGAAAGAAATCGAAAGAGTAAAATAGTTTCTTGTGAACCAGGATATATCTTGGGGGAATTTCCCTTAAAAAGTACAGTATAGGGACATATTAAAATGTTAATGTTAATATAAATGTTAATATTAATATATTACTGGCTGAAATCGTCAGGTGTCTTACACAGGGCCACAACAACAACATACATTTACATTTTACAAGTTATGACACCACATTTTGATTATTAACAAGAGTTTCACATTTGGTCATCTCCCTTCAACAATGATGATGTTCCACGCTGTTTCACCGAATGGGGTCATTATTTTAGAAAGTTGAAAGAGTAAAATGGTTTCTCGTCCCCAGGATATATCTTGGGTGAATTTCCCTTACTGTGTAGGGATGTAAATGTTACCGACTGGCTGAATTCGTCCTGTGTCTTACACAGAGCCAGAACAATAACATACATTTACATTTTACAATTTATGACACCTCATTTTCTTTAAAACAATAATTTCGTTTGGACATCTCCTTTTCAACAATGACGATGTTCCGAGCTGTCTTACCGAATGGGGTCCGTCCACGACTTTGACGATATCTTTGGACTGTATGCTGTTCTGTTCTGCGTCCAGAGCTAACGCATTCCTGTTCTCCTTCTTCTTGGACAGAGCCTGCGGTTTCACGTGAACCAACTGTCGACAGAAAATAGGGGTTCGAGTCGAGCAATACGGAGTGAAATGTTTGTCATCGGGAAACGTTAAAATAATGAGATCGCCGTGGCTGTGAACAATCAGTAACTTGAGAAGTGGATTGTCACCTAATCTGACACTAAGCTATGACGGAATGTGCTACTTTATAAATATCAGTTATTGTCACACCAGTCTTGGAATTGACTTATTTATTCTACAACAGTGAATCAACTCTTATTTAGTCTGTTAAGGTGTGAACAATCTGATACTTGAAAACAGGATTGTCACCCAATCTGAAAATAAGCTATGACTGGATGTGCTACTTTATAAATATCAGTTATTGTTGCAAGTCTTGGAATTGAGTTATTTATTCTACAACAGTCAATGGAATCTTACTTAGTCTGTTAAGTTCTTTTCGGCATAGAGATTATGCAGTGTCTCCAGTCACTGACCTAACTAAAGCCTGTTATTCTACTTGAGTCCAGGGAAAACGGCTGGTACTGACGCAACTAAACATTAATGTGGAGTGACTCGCTGATAAACGGCTCTCTAGTTTGATTAAATCTCAAATCAATTTTTAATAAAAGTTGTATAGTCACCCAACATGAACTGTAAGCTACAAGCAAGTCTGTCTGCGGGAGTCCACTGCATAAATATGCAAAATGATGGGTTGACCGTTAAATTATATAACCATAATGATGGGTTGACCGTTAAATTATGTAACCGTAATGAGACAACGGTTACTATTATATGGCCAGCTACCCATCCTGAGTTGCAATCTACATACCTGTTTCTCGCATAACTGAGCCATCTTTCATTTCCACAACCTGCATGTACATATGTATACGCATATATTTATGCGTGTGTGTATTTGTATTCAATTGTGTATGTATGTATGTATGCATATGTGTATATTTATGTATTGTGGGTGGTGGGGGTGGGGTGGGTGGGTTATACGCGTTGGGTTGGTGTGTTGGTGGATATAAGTGTTACTGTTTTCTGTATATTTGTATTCAATTGTGTATGTATGCATATGTGTATGGTGGGGGTAGGGTGGGTGGGTGGGTTACACGTATTGGGTTGGAGTGTGGGTGGATATAAGTGTTACTGTTTTCTTGTATTGTTCTCTCTATTTACTTATGGGAGCGCTCTACTAGACAAGCCCTCTGGGTTTTTTTTGGAGTGCTTCCTTTCACAATTTTCCCTGTTGTTGATATGTTTTGTCACTTAGTTAACTTCTCTGTATTTATATTGTGAAGAAACAAATAAATGAAATGAAATGAAAAGTGTGAGGAAAGGAGTCACATTGCATCGTAGTATCCCAGTAGCTATGCGTTAACGATAGTTCTCTGTGTCGGCTACAATAATCTTGTTTGTAATCGACTAGAATAAACTTAAAATTGTGTTTCTAATCGATGAATACTGACTTAAATAAATGAATGAATGAATGAATACGTTGCCTCTTACTGCCACAAGCCAGTCTTTCACACATAGGTCACAACCCTATGGAGTTAGTACTATAACAAAACATCCCTTCTTTGTATTTGTCTTTAAAAAAATGAACCCCCTCCCCCCCCCCCAAAAAAAAAACCCAGTAACATCAGACTAAAATGCTTACCTTTCCATGGATGTTTAAGACTTGCATGGATTCTTTCTCCAGTCGAACGATGACCCCGACCGTCTGTGGACTGACGGTAAATAAACAAACCATCAAACAAACCTGTGAAAACTCAAGCAATGCTGTCTTCTTCATGTCATTGGTTTTCTTTTTAATGTTGGAATCATTCATCCACATAGAAATGTAATATTTCCTAATTCATGATATTCTAACTAGAGAAAACATTGACAACCTGAGTGTATTTACTGTTAGTAAACCAGTAGCAATTCAGAACTTTGGGAGGGAGGGGGGGGTTGGTAATCTCACAAGATATTTAGCCTTCTAAATAATCCACAATAATAATAGTAATAATCTGTCAGTCATTTTTACAACACCTAAGCCACCATGAATGTGGGAGAAGCACGCAAGGGGCGTATGGATTACAACTTTCACTTTCTTGAGGAAACGAGAGTCCTTAAAAATCATTGCTTGTACATAAAGTACGACATCTAAACCAGTTCAACAAGTTTCGAAGATTGAACACATTGTAATACCCTGACGATAGAACAATACGCTCTGTGATGAAACAGCAGGCCATCTAAACTGTTTGCAGTCAGGCAGAATTACATATTTCATGAGCTTGAATCCATTTTCAGCTATTTGCTGACCAAATTGTGTTTTTTTATTGCTTTTAACATCCTCACCCTGGCAGTTTTGCATGATTTTTGAGCATTTGGAAATCTTACACCCTAAAAATAACCAACATTACCTCAATATGATACCACTACTCTCTGGGACCTGACCTGTCTGCAGCTTAGGTGCTCAGAGCATAGCAAACAGCATCCAAAGTCAATGGATGTATACTTACACAAAAGTTACAGTTAGCTTATCGAGGAATGTGTCAATTTAGGGGTATGAAAGCACTTGACACGGCAGACGTTTTATGGCCAAGTTTTGCTCAATTGTATGTTGCATATGCACAGAACAATAAATATCTTGAGATCAATATATTTCTGAGGAACTACACACATATGAAAAACCCATACAGTTGAGTGATTTGGATTTTTCCTTGATAGACATCGTTTATCAAATCCTTAAGTGCATCAGTTATGAGCCCACCATGCTACAATAGTACAATAATACAATACAATAATAGTACAATACAATAATACAATAGAGAAATGATCTTGAATAAATTTACTCTAGTTGCACCAGATCTTGAAGGCTGAATTGTCCCATGGAGTCTACCCCTGTACCCATCTCTTGGCACAGTTGTAACGTCTTAGGGGCGACTTTGATCTGAAAGAGAACGAGACAAAGAAGTATGAACGTAGCTAGGGCATTACGGTCCCAAAGTCATCTTTCTCTAATCATTCCTCATACTAACAAAGTCACATATGGAGATTGTTCGTTCAGTGCAGCAGGTCCTAAACTATCGGAATTCTCTTCCTCATCACTTGAGAAATATTACATCTATTGACACTTTTAAGAAGCATTTGAAAACTTATCTTTTTAGGCTCGAGTATGGGCATTAATCTTATTCACATTACATTGTTTTATTCACATTACTTTGCCCATATTTATGTATATTTATATTTTTATGTTCTTTATTGTAGTTTATTACCCTGTCTTATATTATGTTTTACTTTTACTGCTGTTGTTATTACTTTTAGGTTTTCTTAAGTTTGGTAATTTTATATTCCAGGTTTTGGTTCTTTTGTACAGTGCTCTTGAGCATGTTTTACTTTTACTGCTGTTGTTATTACTTTTAGGTTTTCTTTAGTTTGGTAATTTTATATTCCAGGTTTTGGTTCTTTTGATACAGTGCTCTTGGGCATGTTTTATTTCATGATAACAGCACTTTAATATATGGTATTTATATTTATTTATTTATAACGTCTGTTAACCTCAAAATGACAGGTTTTAGTTAATATACAAAAACTTCACAAACAATGTATTTATGGGGAATACAAACACACACGCACATATAAAAACTAAAAACATTGTGTTCTACATCATATAACAACTGTGATATACTAACGATAACATATGCGGACCAAACAATGTAGCATGCACACACTAAGAACTTCACAAAAATGTATGTGTTGGAAAAACAGAAACACACACCCCCCCAAAAAAAAACAAAAAAAACAATGGGTTATTCATTATAAAACAACTGTGTTATTTTTAACGATAACCTATGCGGACGAAACCATGTAACATGCACACAGTAAGAAACATTACAACTTCATCAAAATGTAGGAAAAACAGAAACACACACACAAAGAACAAAAAAAAACAAAACAATGGGTTCTACATTATTAAACAACTGTGTTATTTTTAACGATAACCTATGCGGACTAAACCATGTAACATGCACACACTAAGAAACCCTCCAACTTTCACTGGAGATATATATACTTAGCAAGTTACTAACTGCTCAATCCGTTGCAGAACATTTTGTGTCCCACATAATTTCACCAGTAAGAGGTCTCCCTCCCTCCAACATTTTCCACTAGGTTAACAGTAAATTTAATATCGACTTCAACTCTACCACCATTTTTTCCTCATCTTTGAAACGTTGCTCACCTCGTCCATCGTCAGGTCCGAGACCATGAAGACCACGTTATCTTCGACCCTCACGATCAGCCCCGTGTCCCCTTCGTGACGGCCCTCTATGACCTTCACGTGATCCCCCACCTGGAAAAACTTCTGCAGCTCGTGGGAGGGGAACTCCAACAGGTCCTGCGAAAGGAAACAACCACGACGTTACGGAGGTCTCCGTGACACAGCAATTCTTTTCCCTTTCTGTTTGATTCAGAATAATTAAATTATACGGGAGGGAAATGTTTTTCGTCAGTCGACGGTCAAATTCAAAGCAAAAAAGGTTCCACTTTTAATCGAATAATCCTCACCCCTGCAAAAAAAACCTCCTAGATACCATCTTTAACCCTCAACTCCTCTTAACCTCTCTAAAAGTTCCGATTCACGTGAAAAAATAACACAGCCTTTGACTCTCGTCACATTACCCGCATGTCCTCGGTCTTACCTTAAAGGCAGGGAAAAGTTTTACACAGTTTGTCAATGTAGCAAATTGACCATTTTGTATAGCCCTTTGCGATGCAATACTTGATATATTATTCTCCGTATCGCATCGCAAAGATGCTGTGACGCAAAATGGTCGATATCGGTATACAAGGGCAGAGTTGTATAACAGTTTGTGTTAGTACACAGGACAGTAGACAGTTGTTACACAAGATTACTGAGGGCTGCTCTTGATATTAGTTGGAAACAGAAGATACCCAACACACAGCTTTATGGCAATCTTCCAAAGGTGTCCATGAAAATCAGAGAACGAAGATTTAGAGCAGCTGGTCACTACCACCGACACCCAGAAGAAGCAGCCAACAAGTTCATTCTCTGGGAGCCAAAGCATGGTACCCCTGGTGCAAGGCATAAAACATTCCTGCATTTCCTACTAGAGGACAGTGGGGCTGAAAGTACGTCTGAGCTAGCAACCCTTATGGAAGACAGAAATGACTGGAAATCTCGATGCCAGGTTATTGTCCGGCCACCTTCTCCTACCCCTCATGATGATAATGGTCGACCGAGGTCGAACTGATGATGATGATGATGACACAGGACACCATAGTATTTTTTATAAGAGACAAAGACACAAGGTTCAGAGCCTTGCTACACCCAAATTTGAAAATCTAACTTATTCCCTAAACATCCCTCATGTGCATCAAGAAACATTGAAACTGTTGTCTTCATTAACCAAGACATCAATCTTAAAAAAAAATTATTCTGAGGAAAAACCATCCAACTAACCTCTCATTCTCTGTTGAATTTTCTTCTTACCCCAAAATAACGAAACAGTGCTTTTATTTCCTTCATCAGGCATGAGCTCTTTCCTCCAATTCGCGGAATATCCGAGATTTCTTTTCTACCTCGGGGACAAAAACTATTATCCTAACACACTGTAGCACATGCAAACTGGAGCCTATACTGCAATTTTTGCAAAGTTCCATGATTTTTTTTTTACCCCAGGCTCATACCTGCTTCATGACAACACCCCCCACCCCCCTCACCCCTTGTCGTCCCTGATCTTACCTTAAGGTCCTCGTGTTTCGGGAGGATGGTGATGCTGTTACCATCGATGGTGATCACCTGTCCCTGGAGGTGAAGCAGCTCACCGTCTGCCACCTGTACCATGTCCCCTGGGGCAAAGTTATGCGTGACCTCCGACCCGGTCTTCTTCACTGGAGCCACTGTTCATTGGCTGTTAAGGGGTAAATACTCTCACAATGTTAATCTCGCAAACTGCATTTGTGAAAGTGATCAACTTTTTTCTTTCTAAAGAATGACAGCATTAAACTAGTTTTGCTGAGTTTAAAGGAAGATCGTCAATGCAAACTATTTCTTTTAAAGGCAAAGACTCGCCCCAAACTGCGTGCCGCGCTCTGATAAAGTTAGCTTTCATTGCTTGCAAGTGAAATTTTCTTCTTGTCACTACAAAATGCAGACAGTAATGAAACGTGATACCTTGTTATCTTTTATCTAGACCTGAGATATCCATCGCTGCTATGTACACTGTGTTGTGGGTATTGACTGTAGCTGTATGTATCGACTGTACACTAGTGTCTAATTACCGACAGTGGCAAGCTGTGTGTGTATTTTCTGGGATCGATGGTGACCAGTGTCTAACACTTCTGTTACACCTCATTCGAAACTAGGTCAGATTACCGGCATGAGACATTTCTTTGTGCGCGAGTTCTTCACACCCTTTAAGTAGAAAGTAACCAGCTGCTATTTCCAGAGCAAAATGAAATTTTGATTACATTTTGCAATCTGCACACTATGGGTACCGTTCATCTCAGGTGTTAACGTTATATGATCTAGAAAGAAAAATGTTTGTTATCTGCTATCATCTGGGAATCAAAGATAGACACATGGCATTTCATCCATTTCAACCCAAAAATTTGTTTCTTCTTTGGAAAAAGGTCAACTGTTCAGCCGTGACAAATCTACCGAACATCGCAAGGATACACTGGATGTCGAGTTTCTCAGGTTTGTCGTCAAACTTTTCCAGTTCAGCGAGGGTCGGCTTCACCCCGTCGTAGATGATGGCGCTCAAAGCCAGCGTCTTGTACATGTAACCTTTCCGGCTGAAACGGTTTCCTTCGAATACCAAATAGTCACCGTCTGTGGTGACTTCCCCTCCGACTGCACTGTAAAAGTAAACAAACACAAAAGAGTAAAAAGATATATAGGATAGAAAAACCCTTACGAACATCAGGCAATGTTGCTTTGTAATTTTGTATATATTTTGTATAATATAGCTGTATTTTGTATCCAGGCTTTGACAAAGACTGCACTGTAAAAGGGAACAAACACTAAAGATTAAAAAAATATATATAGGATAGAAAAACCCTAAAGAACATCAGGCAAATGTTTCTTTGTAATTGTGTATATTTATAGCTGTATTTTGTATAGGGTGGTACCTTTGACAAGCCTGAACTGTAAACACAGTAAAAAGACCCATAGGATATAAAAACCCTCAAGAAGAACCCTATGACAACTTTAGTGCACACAAGGCATCAGTTTCTTTGTGGAGGCCTTCTATTTTGTATATTACAGCTGTATTTTATGTAGGGTGGTACCTTTGACATAGCCATGTGAGGGGAAGAAAAAGTGAAAAAAATCCATGAGGATTGACAACTTAAGTGAATACAAGGCATCACTTTCTTTGTGAAGGCCTTCTATTTTGTATATTATAGCTGTATTTTATGTAGGGTTGTAACTTTAAGCCATGTAAGGTGACAAACAAAGTAAAACCATCCATGGGACAGACAACTCTAGTGAGCAGGAGGTAAGGGTTTCATCGTAAAGAACTTCTATATTGTATAAATATTATAGCTGTATTTTGTGTAGGGTTGTAATTTTGATACAGCCACATTAGGGGAACGCAGAATAAAACAATCGATGGGATAGACAACACTAGCACATACTAGGCAATAGTTTCTTTGTCAATGCGTACTATTTTCTATATAAATATATTTTCTATATATATATTTTCTATATATTTTCTATATATATATATTTTCTATATATTTTCTATATATATATATTTTCTATATATATATATTTTCTATATATTTTCTATATATTTTCTATATATATATTTTCTATATATATATATTTTCTATATATATATATTTTCTATATATATATATTTTCTATATATATATATTTTCTATATATATATATTTTCTATATATATATATTTTCTATATATCAGGGTAGTAACTTTGATAAAGCCATGTTAGGGGAATAAAAAAAAACATTAAAAAAATATAAAAAAATGATCAAAATTAAAAAATTAAAAAAAAACCTTAATTTTGTGTAGATAACTCTAAAGAGCCGGATGGAGGCAAGGGTTTCATTTTAAAGACCTTCTATTTATATATCATTCTGTATTTTGTGTAAGGTGTGTACTCTGATGGGACAACAGAGTAAATGGACCCGTGGTATAGACAACCCCAGAGGACACCAGGCAAAGCTTTCTAGTGAAGGCCCTTTGTTTTTGCTGTTTATTACGGCTGCAAATTTGCCAAAAACTTTGACTAACCGTATGGCCTGTTGGTCAAATAGTTTGACCCCCGGTTTCCTCTTCCGTTTCTTCTCCTGGTCGGTCAGGGCCTTCCTGATGACCCCTCTCGGCTTGGTATAGTCGATACGGGGTATGATCTTCAGGGTCACCTGGTTCTGCGAGGGTTCAAAGTAGTCCACCTGGGCCAAGTCACCTTTATAGATACCTCTCCTGGGGAAGGGACATAACAAAAATAAACACTTGTAAATCAATTCCGGTGAAAATTAATGATTCATTTATGAAAGGAATGCAAATTGAAGATGGGGGTTTGGGAGGGGGAGGGGGGTTGGATTGTGGATAGAGGAGGAGAGCAAGATCCCACGGTGATAAAAATCCTTGTGGAATCTAGGTAGTACATATTTTTACTACTGCTCTGGATGACCATTTGCTGTTTTTATTGGCACATTACATACAGTCAAGATAGTATAGTACACTACAGCACACACCAGCTTTGCAGTGTAGTATAATGCAGTAGGTTGGCTAAAGACCTCTGATACTAAAAAATTTCATTGTTTTGAATGGTTGGGAGGTGAGAGGGGGGAGGGGAGAGAGATGGGGGGTGGAGCAAATTCCCTCTGTTGAACAATCCTAACAGAAACTAGCTCTAAGTCCAAAACTTCACTCATGCTTCAACTGAACTTCGTCGGAACAAATTCATATAATATTCTGCAATAGTGAAAAGTGCACTGCAGTCAAGTGCAGCAGGAATACCACAAAACATTAATACCCCCATAATTTTATTTCCTCTTAAAGGGTGCAGAGGGGGGGGGATGGGATGATAACAGAACCTGGCTTTTAAGGGTGTGTGTAACCGTCACGTTTGTCCTACTCACTTCAGTCGGACCCAAGATTTTGGTTTCAAGATGGCCGTCTCCTTGACGACCCTGAGTACGTCGGTCATCTCTTTGATGGGGACCATCTGTTGTTTCCACTGACCGTATCTGAGATTACTGACCCCGGTGATGGCCTGCTTGACATGGGTCTGCTTGTAAGCCTCCACGTAGATCATCCCCTTGATGCCCTCGGGGGCGACCACGGCTTTGATCTGGAGCGGCTGAAAGCAAAGGGGACACCATCAGAGGTTGCCATATCATTGGCTACGGTTCTGGCCAGAACATAGTCAGAACTGGCTAGTTTCAAGTTTATTAAAATCCAGTATAAAAACATGAAAAAAGTACATATTTATAAATAGTACCAAACTAATGATACCAATCTTGTGGAGGATCAACCATTCTGGTGGTTACAATACTCCACCTGTTCCTGAAAGATGCGGTATTCGGAAGCATAATGTATTCGTTCACGTCAGCCGACAAAATCATGCAATTAGCCATAAAAAAAATACAGCTGCTAAAGTTGTAGGACACAAAATTATTTAGACCTGACACCAGTTTCAAAAATAGATTCTAAAACACAGATTTTGGAATTAGCGATAGTCTAACTGTAACTTGACATCGACAGAATCGTCGAGACTCTTTCGAGACAATTTCAAAAGGAAGTAAACTTTTCCCTGTTTGCTGCAAAAACTCCGATCTCTACCGACCGACTGCTCGACAAATGAGTGCGCAAAGTTCCTGAGGGTCAAAGTTCCTGAGGGTCAAAGGTCGCTTACCTCGTCTTGATATTGATAAGCCAGGAACTTCCTCATCAGCAGCATGGCTGTGACCTTCTCTTCGCCAACCCTGCATTTCACCATCCATAAATTGGGGTCCCTTAAAAAGAGAAGAAAATATTCAAGTATTGACCATGCTCGGTTTTCTTTCTTAACCTTGTTCCATCGTTAGATTGCGGGATATCTTCTTGATGTGTCAAAAACAGGTCCGGGGAAAGCTTCCATTTTGTTAAGAAAAGCAGACCAACTTTTCTCAGGACTTCAAACCGATTTTTCTTGACATGAATACAACCGACGGGACAGGATTTTAATTTAATTTTTTGTTATGAAATGACCCCAGCTACTTTAGGAGTGTTAGCTCTCAGTGGTTAACGCCGGTGCCTTTCAATCATAAGGTCCCCAGATCGAGTCACTCCAAGATTAATGTATGTCGTCCAGTTACAGAGTTGTTGACAATTGACAATTCATAATCATGGATGTTAAATATGAATCTAAGAGACTGACTTCGGTCAGTTTGCGGCTTTGATAAGCCAATGATGGCTTCTTTGCGAGTTCCTGCTTGCAAGGAGGATCTAAAATACATACATACTCACTTGACGTGATCATGTCCTCAAAAGGGAGTGTTAGCTGAGGACATATGATGATGTCCTCGTGATCATATGGTTATAGTCTCGATTTAAGAGGACTGGGATTGAGAGAGGATCAATTAAGTTGTTTGATTTGAGTGCCCAGGCTCTGTCTTGTGTGACTGTTCTTGAAAGAAATTCAGTGACCTAACAGTAACAGCTGTACATTAACAATAGTGCAGTAAAAACAGTATAGTAACGACAGCACAGTTACGGCAGTACAGTAACAGCAGTACATTATTAACAGTACCCTAACAACAGTACAGTGAAAACAAGACAGTAACAACAGTACAGTACGGTAACAATAGTAAAGTAATCAATTATTCCGTCTACATCGTTGTCCATTTTGTACTTTCTTGGTATGCAAACGTTTTGTTGTTGACGCGCAGATGGTAAACTAGGCCAAAATAGATCTAGAAGCGACGGAAAAGTTACCACGACCTTTTTTTTTTCAAAAAAATTGCTTTGAATTTACAGAGAAAAAACTGCACTTCTCCAAGGTCTCCCGAGAGAGTTATTAGAGACGAGGTTTACATAATTCTGCGAAAATAACTGAAATTCTGTGTCTGCGATCATAAGTCATGAAGAAACTTCATGTATCTATGTGTTATCTCGAGGTTCAGAGTACTATATATATACTCATGACGTCAGCGAATGTTGAAGTTATCCAATTATTTTTCGTACACATCTTTCACTCGCAGTTAGATATCAAAAGGTGAGTTAACACACACACACACATAGCCAGATTAGGTATCAAGGTCTTTACCTCGCGGCCGACACAAATCCCTGGAGAAAGGAAAAATTTAGAAGATGCAATGTAAACGTGTCATCATTAAAACATGGAAGAATTAAACGTAACATCCAATTATCTAAATCTCAAGTCCCATATTATGAACATAGTTTGCTCTCAAGGAAAGTTAGTTAAAAAAAAACTCTTCATGCTATACCGTATATCATGAAATTGATAACGATCCCATTTTGCTGATCTCGTAATGCTAAGCCTTTAAACTATATTAAAGTTATGAAAATATAAAATTATCCATTGATTAGTTTGCCAAATTACTTTAGATCAATTATATACTGTATAAGACCAGAGGAAAAAGAACATTCTTTCAATTGAATCCTAAGTGCATCGAAAGGTTTAGGGCATTTTTTTGTTTTGTGAAACTTTTTCTGACCCGTTTCACATAGCATGTATATCTGTACAGCAACTTAACACCAAAGGAGGCAAATCAGGCCAAAATAATAATAATAGTTTTTTTTATTTTTTATGATTTTATAATTTTAAAATTTTAAAATTTTAAAATTTTAAAATTTTTATAATTTTTATTTTATATATTTTTTTTAAATTTAATAATAATTTCGATATGTTGTAGTCGATTAACAAAGCAACTGACCTATTGATTTACATAGTTGGCTGTTACTTTTAATTTGTGACAAAGAATAATTGTTCCTATTAATAATGTGAGGTTCATCAATGAAAATGACTGGACTATCTAGCATAAAATGCACAACCAAAGAAGGAAATACCATCTGATAAAACATTAAAGAAACATAATAATAGTAATAGGAATGTTTATTTGATTCGCTCCTCAACGTGTCCCTATCAGGACATCATTTTCATGATTGTTTCCAACACCTGTCAAAGCCAATTTGGAAAATGTAAAAAAAACAGCCATTTTGCTTCACTATTTCATATTGTTCACTTTGCTTCACCGAGGTAATACATGTTACGCTATCAAAAATAAAAAACAAACAAAATTTGCTCTGAGCATGCGCATACAATGAATAACCATACTAAATATCCTCCTCTATGGCCACGTAACTTCCATTATGTTGGAAAGCTCTTCATGTGGGTAATTCAGAGATGAGAATTTTAATCTCACGTTATACAAGATAGCGAAAGGATTTAAATACACAAAGTTTAGTACAGAATATGGCTCTTTAGATTGCCGGAGAACCACTCGAAAACAATCGTGAAATTTTTATCTCATTTCTTTGACAAATATTTTGAAGAAATCTTCAAAACAAAAACTGCCAACGGTAGAATCTCATGACCAACCACTCAAGGAGGTACTTACATTCTGCTCTATGCAAAGTTGAAAGAACATGCGTTTAGGGCTGCGCATTTTCTGCGTGATGGCAGAAGTAGATTAAAAGCCAAAACAAACGGGGGTATGTTTACGGTCACCCCTGAGGAGGCCTTCCTCTTCCTTAACCTATTATGTCTCGAAAGCTGAAGGTATAAAAGAGAAGAAAAGGTAAACCTTGAAAAAATATTGAAGAGGGAAAAACATCTATGAGTTCACCAATTGGGGGGGGGGGGGGGTATTG
>JAIPMN010005830.1:3049-21408 GCA_020650975.1 Apostichopus californicus
ATGTGGTATGGGAAAGTTCCCCTGATTTTTCTGGCGGGGGGGGGGGGTATTAAATCCCATTCAGAAGTATACATGCATGGTAGCGCCCTGGCTACCAACAGTTTTTACATATCATTATGCATGATAACATATATACTGCCCATTTTATTGACCCGAATTAATCCAGCGGTTTCTGAGTAAACCGAGGCAGCGTCTGTTCATATCTTTTGGCCAAATAAGCTCATATTCGAACTATACAGTGCACAAGACGTCGAAGGATCGTGGAGGATACGGGGAGGAGTACTGGATTGAATTCACCAGTGGTATGAAGATTCTGAAGATAATTATCCCGGAGAGTGCTGGTACACGTTTGACAAATGTATGTATTAAAATCCAATGAATAATCCACGCCACTTACGTTTTTAACCTTATAGATGTATATTCTAACACGCAAATGCAATGACTATAAGCACCACCAAAATACTATTAAAATCGATATCACACGAGAAACTGGACTGATCTAGGCTCGGACTAAATACGGTATATTGCCCACTTCCATGTTATGCTCCTTGTAGGCGGGTACCATCTCGCACATAGACTGATAGTACACAATAAGCATATAAGGTAACTTTTCTAAGCTGTCACCATTCATGTTCTATAAAAACAATCTTATTATACCCCGTAGGACCTCTCGCGAGGTCAACCAGGGGTTAAACTCCTTTTGATGTGTCACCATTCATTGCATTATGCCCAGCCAACGGGCTGTGTATGTGCACCTTGGTGGGTGATGGAAGTTAACTGTTCCCACCTTCACCCATTTCTTGTGTATTAGAAAAGGTAAATATGCTTCAACTGAAGATAGATGTTCAACAAGTTTGATGCAGTTTCCCGATCAACGGCGCTATCAAATATCAACCCTACAGGTATAATCATAATGAATAGTATGCCATTGGTACCCCTAAAGCATATGGGTCTTATCATTTTTGATGACACCGGCTCTCGATCCAGGGCATTGACGTCACAGGGATTTCTTGTGATCGACGTTTAACGTTTTTTTATCTTTTGTATATTGCGATGATCCATCTAGGGCTAGCCTATCCATTGTTGATTTTCATTCTTGGACATATGTACAGACAGAAATATGGACACAATAGGTTATCGTTTGGCCTGTTTAGTATTCCCCCTATGTTGTCAGGAGGGTTCAAATGACGTAAACAACCGCAATGACAAGCTTTTCAATGACCCTATTGTCCCTGTCGTTATTGCGCTATTTTCACAACGGTCGTCAGCTGTAGCCAGCTGTACCTGTCAGTACTTGCATGCGGATGAATTGTATATATGCAAATGACTTGCGATTATTCTAGAATGTCCAAATATAATTCG
This sequence comes from Apostichopus californicus, assembly GCA_020650975.1. Taxonomy (NCBI): domain Eukaryota; kingdom Metazoa; phylum Echinodermata; class Holothuroidea; order Aspidochirotida; family Stichopodidae; genus Apostichopus; species Apostichopus californicus. The sequence continues at coordinate 4,412 of JAIPMN010005830.1, forward strand.
TCGATGCAGCTTATTTTAATTTATTTTAAGGAGTAAGATATCTTTATTGATAACTATAAAATAACATATTATATTCCAGAATGACCAAATGCAGCCTTGGAGCAACATTTATTTTTGTTTATATGAACTAGATTTTTATGCGGATTGGTAATGCCCCTGCCGGTCTTTGACATCCTAAATACGTAAACAACAGGAAGCTAACAGTATTAGTAATAGTAACTAACGTAGAAAATACCAACCGGGAAGGACTCCATTCCTCTTTCATAACGAACCCGGAATCGTTTATTCCTAAATATTTGCTTCAAAATGGCAATCACCATGTGTTAAATATTGTAATCTTCATCGTTTTGACGCTTTATGGATCGCTGTGGAGTTTTCAGGAGTGTCTTGAGCCGCTGTTTTGGGAAGAAGGTCAGAGCTAAGACGTTTATTAACTAGGGTTCTATTTTACTGTAGTCTAGTATTACTAACCTAGTACAGTGTATGCAATCAGCTGATTAATGATTGTTTGTTGTGCCGGTCTCAATTTTGCAAAGTATAATGATCGTATCTTTAGCTTGGATTGGCTTAAACGAGCAATATTTTGGTTGAAAATGGTAAATGATGATTTAGGTTTCGTTATTTCACATTATTGGACTAACAGAAAGTACAAATATTGATATATTTTTGATGCAAATGACAAGCAATGCTGGGCGTTCCCAGTCTAAAGTTAGGCTGGAATGGTCCGTTGGTCGAACGTTACAAAATTCGGTAATGATAGACAACTACTATCAGTATCAGGGTGACTGCTTTTAATAAGGGTTCATCTTTCCCCGGACGGATTCAATTTAATAACTTTACATCTGTATTCTGTGACTCCAAATTTTTCATAAATAAGTCCCAAAACCAAACTTGAGTATATATGACAGTCTAGCAATGAACTGGCAGTAGGAATTGAGGTTTGATACCCGAGTCCTAGAGATGTTACACTGTAGCCTACGTTAGGTCTAAACTAAAGTAAGCCTAAAAGTATAACACTAACACAGTAACAGAATAGCTAAAGCAAAGACGCAGTATTGATGAACGTCAAATTCATATTCGGCCAAACTCTCAGGGAATCAGGCAACAAAATAGTTATCCTTATCACCAAACAAAATAGATGATGCCTGTTAGTGTTCATCTGTTCTATGGCCTGTCAAATAATAAGATTTTTTGTTTAGGTTAACTGGCCTTAGAATATTGTTGCAAGGATTGTAACACATTGTAAGTTTAGTGAACATATAACTCCTGAGAAGAGGATTACAATAGCTACAAGTATCACTCAGAATCCTTTCCAAGATACTTACATGTGTTTACCATTCATATGCCAGTTATCACCAATGTTATCAGAGCAATTACAGCCTTATAATGCACCTTGTGAATTGCACTCTCAGAATAAACGTCTTTGGAACAAATTTTGTAAATTCATCAAGCTGTTTCTTTTTGTGTCCTTCAAATCAACTCTGAAAACTCATCAGTTTCTAGAACTCAACAACTTCTAATTGACTTAACCTTTTGTTATCTTATTCTTTGTCTGTTACTGGCTTTTCAATTTCAAAATTTTGCGGCTTAAGTTAGTTTTTCTTGCTTTATGTTGGAGCGCAGTTTTCAATCGTTTTCATTTACTTGGATTAAAATTTGTGACTTTCAACCTGTGATAATCCTTTGTTCTTTGGTTTGTTTAGGTAACTAACTAATTATTTTGAGTAATTATAAAGGCTCATTGAAAAGATTGAACAAACGCATTGAAGTGCTGAATCCAACGTTGCTGCAATCTAATGTATGCTTGCATCATAGGACAACTGTTGCAACAATACACAATCTATTGCAAGATTCACCATTACATTCAGTCAAATTACTAGCAATATGATAAATTATATTTTCTTTGCTTAGAATGATCTGTTAACTTTTTAGCACTGTTTGACCTCAGTGATCAGGTAATGGAGGCCCTCCTTTCCTCATTCTACTACCCAAAGTGTCTGAATACAGAATAAGTCTTTTAGGGCCAAACTTAATTGTGTTCATGTAGTATACAGTTTATTACATTACATTGTTTGGTGTCTTTGGCATGAAAATATCAATACTGATGTATAATCCTTTGTACTACTTTCTCACAGGTCTCTGCCTTTATTGTGAGTGAAGCTACCAACAACCATCATGTTAGCAATTCCTGGCAATAATAGCTTGAAGGCAGGGGAGTTGAATGCCATGTTGTGCAAAACCTTAGTCAAGGAAAGAAAATTGGTCATACCTGCTCCCCTGAAAGTGAAGACCTCTCCAGAGAAGGTAAGTTATAAATGATGATTTCTGTACTTGATGCATACTTAGTGCTATGAATCCTACTTATGTTTTTGCAAGTACTCGGTTAAGAATCAGGTGACAATGTTGGTGTGTCATTAGTCTATGTCTTTGAGGGCCATGGTACAACATAAAGAATTGTACCTAATTTTTTGCAAGTACCTCAGGAAGAATCAGTTAAAAAATGTTGGTGTGTCAGTCTATTTGATTGAGATCCATTGTACAATATAAAGAATCGTGCCTATATATTTTGGCAATTACTCAGGAAGAATCACTTAAAACATGTCGATGTGTCATTAGTCCACTTTTATTTAGATCCATTGTACAATTTAAAGAAGCAAAATCAATAAAAGAAAGGAAAAAATGTGGTTTTAATGAACTCTTTATGTTGGAACTGGTTTAGAGCAGTTTAAAGGGTTTTATAGGGTTTTCAAGTGAGTAGAAACTCAAATATGTGTTGGTGCTTTGAAGATGCCTAAATGTACTGCATGTTTACCATTCTTCTTTTAGTTGGACAGAATCTATGCAACTTATAATGTAAAAACATTGCAAAATTTAGATCTCCCTCTGGAAATTAGGTGCTAGAAAAATATAAAAGGTTTATCGGTACTACTGTAGGCTGTTAACGGGGTATGTGTACTGTCCTAAGGGATGGGTGCCATGGAATTGTATCATTGAATTTGAACCATATATTTTCAAATGTCATGACCTTATCCTGATGCTACAAGGTAACAGCTGTATCGAATAATTAGTTGCACTGATATCCATACGGCAGGGCATTTCCAAAGTGACAACACAGAATTAGAAAATCCATGACCAAACTCAGCACATACGCACCATTCTGACCCTCTCCTATGTAAAGAAACTGATCGTCTTTGGCACTTTTATAACAATATGACCATTGTGCAAATCATTCTGCCAAGCTGATACTGGATAAACCCCCACCTCCCCCCCCGATGTACCATTTTCTTTCACCCTTTATACCGTAATTGCCTGTGAAAATGGTCACTGCTGAAGTAGAAAGCAAAGTTTTCCTTCTCTTCATGGCAAACTCTTCGATTCTCTCTCCTGTGCAGAATCTGGAAATAAAACCATCTCAGCGAAATGATGAGACAAAATGGCTTCTAGAACTGACTTCCCACTTCGGTTTCAGTCCTGAAACTTACACGCTTAGTGTTGTACTTCTTGACCAATTCTTGAATGTTGTCAAGGTAAGGTTACTTTCAAGAACATCAGTTTTTCCTTTTAATACTTGCCTAATGAAATACGCAATTTCTTTCTATATATATATTTTTTTTTATGCTAAAAGCTGGTCAAAAGAATGGAATTTACTAAGAGTAAGAACACACTGATTGATACATGAGGTAAATTCTATATATATATGGTCACCAATGTACGCTGGTTATTTGTGACTCAGAGCTGGTATTTTGTTTATGTTGCAATATTCCATTTCCTCTTACACTTTCCATTGTGGTGAATCCCCTTCCTTGAAATTGTACTTCTGAGCACGAAGCCACGAATTATAGTTTGCTGACTATGGTCATATCATGTGACGTACATGTTGATATATTGTGCTGGCTGTGTGAGTTGCTTCAGGCTGTGAGTGTATTGTGTTTGTTCTTACATGCATGGATGCATTTCATCAAAGGGGGAAGTACCTGGAATTATGCATTGTAGTAATGGCAGTGTGTAGTGTTATAAATAGAGGAACTGGAATCCAGGAGATACCCTGAAAAAAATATTCTTACCTGGTCCAAACCATTACCAATAAATGATTTTATTCACCAATTATTGTCCTCCAGTTTCAGTAAAATCTTTTTTCATTGAAACAATGAAACAGAGGAATGTCCAATATTCTTCCAATATTCATCATTTGGTTTTGGATATATGTTTCCTTGTGTCCTTCTACGTAATGCTTTATACTGAATAGGTACCCTGAGAACTGATCAAAGTTAGTGTCAATCAAGTATCAGGTAGAAATTTTTGGGCCATCCGATCACTACAGAAGTTGCAAAACAGGTTCAGGATGGCTGCATGATAATATAAATGCTTTGTGATAATTCAGATTTTAATCTTACGAAGGATACACTTCATAAACTATTTTTAATGGGGTGCCTGGAGCAATTTTAAAACAGGGTCGCCATGCAGTGAACAAGGTGGTTGTTATTTCTGCCCACTCACTAACTATTACCATTCTTTTGCTGATTGGGTTCCTATTCTCATATTATATATTGTCTGTGTTTGCACTTTTACTGCAGGTGCATAGTAGTTTAAATGGTATTTTTCTCATTTTTTTTTTTAACAGGCAAGACCAAAGTACATGAGGTGTATAGCCATCAGCTGTTTCTTCTTAGCGGCCAAGATGAAAGAAGAAGATGAGGTACATATGCTTTATTTGGCATTTGTTTAGTTTTTTCTCAGGGCTTTGTTTTATGGATAAGATTAATGTTCAGAGTGAACTACAAACCTGTCACCTGTAATAACAAGGCATTGCTAAGTATGAAGAAGATTGAAATTCAGCTATACAGTAGAACTATCTAGTCTAAACTTTGATGTCCTTTCAACTTTGGACAACCGTTTGAGTCATCGTTAATCATATTTAATTAAATCTTCTACCAGGATGTTCCTGCCACTCAAGATTTGGTCAGATGGAGCAAATGTGGATGCTCTGTAGCTGAGGTTCTTCGCATGGAGAGGGTTATTCTGGACAAATTGAAATGGGATATCAACCATGTAACAGGACTTGACTTCCTGCAGATTGTAAGTAAACTTTGCACACATTTCTTTAATTGCATTAACCGTTTTTTCCACTTCCTACCATATTCACTGACATAACTAATACCACTGGTACGGTACAAATGCTGAAAGATGTTTCATTTTCACCCAAAAGTGATGTAGTCGACACACTAATCCGATAGTAAAGGTAATGTTTGCACTTCTGCGCTGAAAATTGTGGTAGACCTCCACCACGTGTTTATAAAAAAAGGCAACCCTTCGGAGGTACTGTATTTGGAGATCTGTTGTCAAAATTATGCAACAAACTGACAAATATTTTTGGTGCTCATAAATATTCATAGCTCTGCAGATATTGTATTAATTTGAACCCCCATTGTCATATTCTCTTGCAGTTCCAGGCAATGCTTCTCTCCCAGAGACCATGGCTTCTCGACGACCTGCCATACATGACACCATCTCGTCACCTGGCTCTCTTGACCAGTCAACTCTGCAAGAGTTTGACCGATCATAAGTTAAGTGGATTCCGTGGATCAACCATCGCAGCCAGTCTACTGAGCTTGGATCTAGAGGTTCTTACCAAAGATTGGCTTGCTGTCACCATTGTCATGCAGCAACTCATCGGGGTAGGTGGATGTTTGGGGTTCGACTTTAATTGTCCAAAGTTTGTCCGATATGTGATAGCACATGTAAATGGATACTTACCGAGTGGGAACATTGGTTGTTGGTCACACATCCCAAAAATAAATCATCATTGTTGTCTTGTGTTTTTCTTTGAAATTAAGAAGTTGTCTGTGTGTTATTTCAGATCTTGTCTTACCAGGAAGTATTGTTTTGAGAAAGTGGTTCTTCTTCAACTGAAAAAAAAAAAGATCAGATACTTGATAAATATGAACTTCATTATCATCCAATAATATTTCAGAAGTCAAAGTTTATTTCAAGTCAAACTGTCGGACTGTAAAATATACCATGTTTGGTATGAGTCTCGGCCATAATGTCAAGATCATGGGGTGGGTGTATGTTTTCTTTGATGATTCAGTCGGATATAACCGTCCCACATCACTTTAATTCCTTCCCAGATCGACAGCCAACAGTTGATTCGTTGTCGAGAGTTGATCGCTTCCACTCTGTACGGCCAGAGGTACCATCCTCTAGAATCGTCCAAGATGTCATCGCCAAAGTGTAAAGCTCACGAGCATACTCCTGTCAGCAAAGTCCTCGCTAAATCGGCCAAGCGGAAGATCGATATGGAGATGGAGGACGACATCTACGACAGTATAAAGCGTCTTTACAATGAAGATAACTACGGGGAGACTACTCCAAGAAAAATCATGCCTCCTTCCCTAATGTCTTGCAGAACCGAAAACAAGACATTAGAGGAAAGCTTGCCTGCTTGCAACCCTTTTGCTTCTCTTAGGGTAAGCTAAGTAATTTCACCTTGATCCCAAATGAATTTAGATAAAGGTGCATTTAGCCGGTGCACCCATTAGTGAACAATCATTAAAAAGAGACTGGCATGTTAAGCCTAGAGCATCGGGTGACACAAAAAAGATAAGTCTGCAACTACTGCTCTGTCGTTGACTGTTTTCATTTTCGTCTTGTTTGCTGCTTATTAATGCTAGTTTTCTTTGGGTTTTTTTTCGTTTTTTTGTGTTTTTCAATTTAATCTTTGTGCCATCTTAGTCTTATGTGATTTGTTTTTAATGAAATGAAAGAACTCCATTTAAATGTATTTTGTTGTATAGAAAGAAAGTTTATAAAAAAATTTGTAAATAGAGAAAAATTTTAAACCCTGTTCGGAAGTCATTTCGATTGGTGTATAGAGAGTCTGGTTCGAAGAGGAAATGTTGTTAAGATTTTTACTTGATAAATGTAAGGAAATAGAGTAGCAGATATTCTGTTATGATTTTAAGGTTTTGTTCTGCTTCCTTTCTTTGTGCTATGCATTCATCGAAAAGAAGGTAATCTAGGCACATGGTTTTGACTTTGTTTTAAGGGAAAAATAAAACAAGGAAAATGTAGTTTGACCAATTATTTAATGTATCATTTCTAAGTAAGTTAATTGTACTTCCAATATCTCTCTGATTGATGACAAGTTGCAATCATCCTTTAAGTAATACAACGATCGTCAATGTGTTTCTTTGGAACTAAATCGGCTACTCTTTTCACTCTCAGTTTAATAAATAAGAAAATAACCTGTAGTAAGGTTTTCTGACATGGCTGTGTCTTAGCTATAGTAGGGATTTACATTTAAGTATCTGTGCTCAATTTAGTTCCGTTCAACTTTGCAACCCTTACATGCGGAGGGGCAGTAAGCTTATCCTTGAAAAAAAGAAGTGCAGTGGGTACAGAAGGTTCTCAGCAACCAAACATATATATTTGTAGCCCCCTTCCCACCTCTTTAAGATGGGGGGTGGGGTACTGATGTGTTTTCTCAGGGAAATGGTCAGAGGGCTTTGTTGCACCAGCAGGCAGGAGATAAGAACAACAGGTGGGAAAGCCAAAAGCAGCTGTTGTTTTTTATTTCTTATTTGCTACACTTCATGGGCAGCAGTTTGTGTTAAATGTCATCATTCTTAAAACTGTTAGCTGATTACAGGTTGTATCCAATACATGGTTTTTTTTATTGATTTTTTTTTATTCTTTTATTTCAATGTATTGTTACTTTATCGCATGACTTGTTTAGTATTTGCCTGGAAGTTGATCAGAGTAGTCTAGATTTACAAGTTATATCCATTGGATGCTTAGACATCTGACTTGTGAGTTTTGAGTCAAATATGTTTAAAAGTTTATAGTATTTAATTTGATTTTAACTAAACTGTCAAATGTAAACAAAAATTGGAAGGTGTTTACCTACCAAATTGTAATGTTTCATGATTTCATCCTTTGTGTTTCTACACTCTCTTGGCAACAAGCCAAAAATTGTGTGAAATTGAGTACCTCGAAGGACGGTTTAAAGTATCTATTTATTAAGTCACTACTTGTAAGTTTGACTTTATTGTGAAAATGTTATCGTGAGTCTTTTTCAGATTCACAAGTTTTATCAATTTGTATTAAAATAACTTTTTTATGTCATGATGCTCTCATTTAACATTTGAGTACTTTTGATCACCACTTCTTGAATCAATCCCTGGTACAGAGGTGCCACACACAAGCATACATACAGTATATACATACAGACCTACCTGTACTGCATGTGCATAGGTATGCATACATACAAACAGTTTGCATATATATATATACATATGCATTGATTTGGTTGATGTGTTTCATTTCACAAGCTGCGGTCTGAAAATTAAAAGGTAAATATACTCACGTTGTACTTGTCAAGTCAGTATTTTTTTAAATGTAATATCCATTATTTAAAGCTGACTTGTCTAAATAGAAATTGAATTGACTGAGCAAGGTCTCTGTAGTCTATTCCAACAGGTACTTTACTGGGAAACAAGAGTTTGAAAGGAACAGAGGGTTTTAAATTATGTCACGTACAGTTGGTGGAACAGTTCAACCAAGGAGTAGTTATAAAAAACATTTAATACATTAAATTGATAAAAATCTAGTAAGAGGAATCTAGCAAAATGTAACTCAATAAGCAAAGCAATTCTCCACCCTGTGTAGATGCGTATGATTTAGTGTGACCATTTTACTATCTGCCAAATCCATGATGATAATCAAAAAATATGCTAACTTTCCACAGAAATATTGTCATAATATCTTTGTAATTTCTTTTTGGTGATGTTTCTATCAAACCAATGTAGCCTATTAGCATTTTTCAAGATGGCAAATATGTAGCCACCTGTTATCTTATATTATTATAATCTTTTGCTATCACTATTGTGGTCGTTTTGCTCTCGGTAACTTCAAGTGAAATATTCTTACCCGTTCACTGCTTTTATAAAAAGCAGTTTTTGTTTAACTTTAAAAAATGTTTTAAAAGATATCCGTTAAGGCTAATTAAGAGAAGCGAATCAATGATTTATTAAATTAATCATTTGAATTTGTTATTACTATTATTAAATTATTATTATTACTATGTAATCTTAGTCTTAATGGTGCTTTCTTTGTCAATTCCTGTTTTATGGGACTTACTGTTCTCTGATATGAAAAGTTTGAAAAAAGGTCTTGTAGAGTGTAGATAGCTCTTTTCATAGCAGTCGTGTAAAAAAAAAAAGAAGAAAAGACTTGTAAAAAGAACTCAAAAAAACTTGTAAAATTGTTATAAAACTGTAAAAACGTATTTATTGACTATCGGTTTTCAAACTATATGTTGTATTTTTGTTATTAGTGCATGGTTTTATGTGTATAATTAATTGTAACTTTGTGGGGTTTTCTTTTCCCTTCTTCTTTCATGTTCTTGGACACACCGTTCATATTATGCAAAGTATCGTTTTGTTTTTGCGTGTTTGGGAAAGTTTGTGGCTCAAGATTGTTGAGCAATTACAGCCAGTCTCAATACTATTTTTTGTTGTTTTTTGGACAGAGTTAGAATTTTAGTAGTAGACGTAAAGGATACCGTTTCATTAATCCCAGGGTTGGGAAACCTTCCAAACCTTCTCGGAGTCTTTCACAATCAGCGATCACAACATTGCAGCCACGAATTGTCGTGTTGGCAATGTTACGTTGATGGGAAAACTCAGAGAAAGTATGAAAGAATTTCCAATCCTGTAACCTACTGGAGACAAACGAGCACAATTTCGATTACTGTATTTATTTATTTTTGGCCGAATAATTTGTGCTTTATGTGGTACTGTATGCTTACTCTTCCTCATACAATAAAATGCCACCTTCACATCTTCTGTGATACTATCTGCAATTTAAAAGGACACTGTTCTCTTGTTCTTGTTTAAAAGTCCTGCATACTATTGTTGACTACAACAGCACAGTAGCTCATAGCCTGGCCTGTCTAATGTTCATCGACACTAACCAGCCATTTATGATAGAATGTTAATGTTTCTGAACATTCGTCTAACTTCGTTTCTTTTTGTTGCTTGTTGTCACAAAAATAACCACAGAATAAACAATGCGTGTTTATTTGTCATGATTCTGGTTTTGGTTGCTAAGAAAGCATTTGACTTTTCAAAGTAAGTTATTCATGAAAGGCTTTTTGTGATGTAAGAAATTTAAACTAGAAAAATACATTTAAGTTATTTTGAAGTCCTTGCAAATGAATCAAGAAACTGTTCACAACCTGAGTTGAAAAGTTTCATGTTTAGAAGCGATGTAATACTACTGTGGTATGTGGTCATTCATGGGTTGCAGTCCAGTTATGGAGGACAAATGCCAGCGGGCCAAATGTGTTTTTTTCTTTTGCCTCTCTCTCGTTTTCACTTACATTTAGTATTAAATTGAAATATGACATTCAAAGATCAGATAATATACCATTTTTCTTGATCTGAAATGCACACAATTTCTTTCAAAAAGAACGAAACAGAAAAGAAAGGTGAAGTTTTTAATAAGTTATTTAAAGATGATAATTTTAGATTATTTGGTCTTAAATGGTATTCAAATACCTTTACCATAAGTTGTCTCTGTAAAGGCATGATATCAGTGTTTAATTTTAGAGATCATTCGTTTTAAGTGGCGATTGTCACAGAAGTGAAGTATGTTACTGCGGAACTGGAATTTGGGAGTTCCGTAGAAGCATAAAATAAACTGAAGAAATGAAGATATTAATACTTTTGTGTAGTTTCCTCATTGCTTTATTTGTTTAACTGGGAAAGAATTGCCATGTTCTGTGGCAATGGTCATCAGTTTTGTCCCCAAATATTCTAGAAAGTCAAACAAATGGTCACTTTACTGAGACATTTAGATGTCTAATTAAACTTCCTCTATGTCCAGAAATAATACAGACCAGCAAAGCCTCTTTTGTAAACTTTTAGTGGTAACATTTGGGGCTAATATTGGTGACCTTTAATGAGTGTTAAAAAACCTCATGACCACATGTGAAAATAAATGCAATTGTCATAACCACACCCCCCTTGATGCCCACTATGGCTTTGCCCTCCACACCTTTCCGGTGCAGTATTTTCAGTATCCTGTCCATATGGTCTCTGCAGAACTAGGACCACAATCCCTTCAGCAGGACATCGGACAAAAATCATCACCCTTTACAAAATACATGTCATAAACAAGACTACTTATTCCACGATGATGAGCTGGAGGTGGAGAGGGCAGCCGCAACAGCTCCCTGTTGTATTTTAGTTTCCTAATGAGTACAATTATTACCATTTAATCATACGCGCCCTTTTCATTGAAATATTCGTAACTAAAAATTGGTGGGAGGTTCTGCCACCTGGTCCTAATCTATTCAATGAGAGGCATTGGAGTTACGATTTATTCGATTCCGAAATTCATTCCAGTTATTTCACTAAGGAGTTTTTACGTGACTCGGGATTAACATTCTGTATATAAACTAATAGACTAAAAGATCATGTGTAGTATCTGTTCCCTTTCGAGGGGAATGGTGATGCACACCCGACGATGATCACACAGTCACAGTCCCGATGCAAGGTGACTAGGGTTGAGAGCGGATCAGTCGTTCGGTAGTTTGGTTTTCGTACCCAGGTTCTTTCCTGGGCGACTTTTTCTTAAAAAAGTACTTATAGACAATGAATGACTGCAGAGCAATCCTGCTTGTTTCTGCCTTAAGGCTCCTATTTCCTTAATATCATGGGAATGTAATTAATTCCGAGGTAGAATAAATATTAAATTTCACTGAGACCAAGCCCACTGAAAGGGTAACCGGTATGATGCAATAGTATGATTTATTACAGGCCACGCAATGTCAGAGTCGATAGGGATACACAATTTGTCGTACAAAACGTAAGGTCTGTAAGTTCACCTCCGTGCATTGTATTCATAATCATACTCAGTGTTTACTCCACGTTGACATGATGCGTAAACTATTAAAAAGTCTCGCTGAATACGTACTAACGATTGGTGTAGTATTACCAGTGGCACCAAGTAAAATATTCCATTTGTGATACAGTGATAGCAGAAGGCGAGACGAACAGACCGACAGAGTGCACTGAAATATACTCAAGTCAAGGGTATTGGAATTCTCCAAGAAAGAAGGCAAAATATAAGGGACAAGATGTTCCCTGACGTGATGCTCTTATTATATGCGGGATGTTTGATGATCACCGCTGTACTAGTCTTGGTAAATTTTAGTCAAGATAGGCCTAACTAAGATAGGGGCCTAACATTAACAGTTAGACCTAGTCTCGGCTAGCCTAAGTAACGTTTGGGTGGATAAAACCAGGGTCCAAGAACGCAAAACATGAAATTCTTGGTTTGTCAAAATATCACTGAAATATGACAAAAGGTATACATAGAATCAAGTATCTCTCATACCCAGGATGTTATAATTAGGATATACTTTTTAGTTTTAATAAATTGGCATCAAGTTTAGAATTGGATATTCAACAGGTTGACAAAGGTGAAAATACAGTGAACCATTTCATTTGCCTCCATGTGTGTCAAAAAATAAATATGAATACTTCAAAATTGTAGAAATGTCTTTTAAAATTGTTCTATTTGCCACATTTATGATGGTATACGATATCCGCAACTGTGTTATACTTTTGTAGGCCTAGCAGCACTGATTGACACTAGCTGGTGTGTCAGTAAGTCAAATTGAAACTAATTTTCCATTGAAACTTTAACCTACAAAGCCGTAATAAAAATGGCCAAAATTCACCACAGTGGAACAAGGAGACATCAATTTTGTATTTTGAGACATAATTGTGAATTATTTGACACGGATTGGGTCTCAAATAAGCTACTGTAAGGTTTCCTGATCCTTGGGTCTCTAAACTAAACAAAATAAGAAAATATGATGAGACTGACTAAAATTGTTTTGACTCTCCTGCCAACATCCAGTGAACCTTTTTATTGAAATATTAGTCTAAGCAATATCGGCTGTATCAAGTTTTGTTTCACTGTACCTACAATATCCGAGTATAGCCTAACGACTGATGACATTTAAGCCATCGTTAGGCATAAACCTTAACTTATTAACTGACCTAAAGCTTAAGTCATAACCATTGCAAGTGAATAAGATTGTCGTTATAACCAATCAGACTTGATAAATTATTCTCTTGTTTTCTTCCAACAGGTCATCATTTACCTATTCTTCACATCTCCTCCACCAGATATGTACAGATATTTAAATGAGAAATCATATGCAGACCCAAACAAAGACAATGCAATGGTGGATTTCCCAAGTCTTTATTCGCCTGCTTCCATAGATCTTTCTATCATAGTGCCAGCATACAACGAGGAAGAAAGACGTAAGTTGAAAAAAGAAATATGTGTTAAACAGAGATGTAAGTAACCTTGGACGTGTGAGAGGAAGGGATAGGTAAAGACTGTGGGACTCACTTGGACCGGTGGTGGACAGGGGAGGCTAGCAAATACAGAATCATGAACCATTGTATTAATACTGCATCAATGGTCTTTCCCCCAAATGGGGAGGGGGGGAGAGAGGGGGAGCTATTTGGGAGCTTGCATGTCTACTTTTTCGATGTATGTCTCGGTGCCTTGCATTATTTCAGTTTCTTTCACATGTGGTGTTGCTGTTTGGAGGGGAGGGGGGGGAGGGAAGAGGGGGAGGAATTGGGTGAAGACTGGAATCTTTTCTGGTTGGTCACTATGCTTGCTTACATAAAGTTTATACAAATTTGCATTACTTGGGTAAGCATCTTCCTCATTCTATAATTCCTACTGTAATGTATATTCAATACCTTGGCCATTTTTTATACTGACCCTGCATCAGCTTTTCACTCTTTATCCTTATGAAACTGTCCAGTAGGGATCACAACTAACCATATGTTAGCTCAGTTTGTATAGCAGCGGGCAATTCGATCCTGAGGTCACCTCTTGCAAGCCAACAATTGTTTTTGCACTTCATTACTTTGTTTAACAAAATTTTCAGTCAGATTCTCATGGTTGATTTCTTCTATATATTTGTACTTCAAGGAATAATGCAGACAAATATGCAAACTAACCAATTTGCTAGAAAAATGCAAAAATTTACAGAAAACTTGGTATATTGATTAGCTTCAACCGATAAATAAAGAGAGACTTTATAAACATCAAATCTGCTGCAAAACAAATTATAAACTGAAAATTATTTCCTGTGCTTACAATCATCTTATGATGTATAATTTCAGTGCCAAAGATGCTTGATGAGTGCTTGGAGATACTAGAAAGCAGAAGGGTGAGTGATACTGTTATACTCGTTCGGCTATTCTTACTGTGTAGTAACAATGAGCAACGTCCCCTGTGGATTTTGTTGACATTTCTGTTTGTGAATTGTAAGAGGATTTTGTTTGCTGCTCGAGCCAATGTACTAAGGGCCTGCATACCTGATAAGTGCAAGACTACCCATTTTATTACCATAATTGTTTTTTATTGCCACAGGCCAAATTGGAATCCCTTAGCCAGACAGATTGTGCCCACTTTCCTCATAATTCAGTCTGTCCATAGAGCAGGCCTTTAGCCAGAGCAACCACTCTGACTGGGGGGGGGGGAGTGGCACATCAATGCAGGAAGATTACCATCCTGGGGGAGGGATCCTATGGGAGGGGTGTTCCCTTGATGTTTGAGAAAATTTTGCTTGAATCAGGGGGCTTAGATGCCAAATGATGCAATCATTTCCCCCTACATTTGTATTCCATTTTTCTGTTTGTATACAACCCTACCTTTTTGTAATTGAGCTAGAAATTTTAAAAAAGAACATGAACTTTTTTGGATGAGGTGTGGGGGGGGGGGAATGGGTACAATCCCCTGGCCCTGTGCCCTGCTCCTGTGTCTACATGCCTGCCATAGAGAGGTCATTTCTTGTTAAAATAGTTGTTCCTAGCATGTGGTTGGAATCTGGCTTCTTCATATATATATTGGTTATATCAATTTGATGGGAAACCTCAACTTGAAGCTTGACTAATGTAAGAAATGGACCTCTGCAAGTCTGCATCCTCTCAGATTTTCTGGCAAGCAGGACTATTTTTATGCAATAGAGAGAGGTGCATTGACATTACACTGCTGACTTCTTGGGTGATTCTGAACTATCGGACTGTGTACACAGCAGTAAGCTGAATAGAACTTTGGTGCATTTATGGAGCAAGAGTCAGAGGTTTGAATCATCCCAAATAATGCATCAAGCAGTTTCAGACTAGGATATTACATTTTCTTTTTCTCGTATTTCAAATTATCTGAATAACCTTTATATTTTTACATGAATCTCTGAATGTTAATATTATAATATATCCCATGATTGCTATGTGATATTTCTTAGAGCTCTATTAATTATTAGCAGTTTTAATTAATATAAATACCATTGTTCTTCAATTCCAGGAATCTAATAAAGGCTTCACCTATGAGGTCATTATCGTTGATGACGGCAGTAGAGACAAAACAACACAGGTTTGTATTTGATCATTCAATTTTGAGGTCATCAATTTTTTTCGTGATCACTGAAAAAAGCAAAGTTACAGCTTTTCTGCAGAATTTTTCAGAAATTGCAATCTTCAGAGGCTGCTCATAGAGGTATTGATAGATTCTTGATGATAATCGTAGAGTTTGGGTACAAAATCAACTTAAGTCTGCTCACCACACATTGTACCAAACAAGACTATACAAACCATATTTCATGGTTCAGTTGTCCACAATTTTTTTTGCGACAAATGAAATTCCAGACTTTTTTGAAGACCACTTCAAGATCAAAACACATTGAATGTTTTACTATGAAGCCTACAGACTGAGGATGACCTAATGTTAGGCTAACTGTATAAAAACTCACGACTCTGATTTGCCGAATCCTAATATGTCACAGAATGCATTTAAAGGCCAAAATGTTACTACTCAAAATACCCGAGGAGAAGTACAAATCCACAAGTCCGAGTAACAGGACAGACAACTGTGCAAGATTAAGAGTACATGTGTGAAATCACTACACGTCTGCCAACCGTACAAGCAAGAGATTTTTGCAACATTTAGTACCGTTGGTACGGCCATTTTGTTAAGAGCAATACTACACTGTCTGTATATAGTTATACAGCTGATATAGTTGGGGTAACATCATGTATGTCACAAAAGGTTTGGAGTCAAGTGTCACAAGTGCAAGTGTAAGCACGTACACAAAGTTTATGTGAATATGAAATACATTTACTGTATGTCACATGAAATGCTTGGTTATTATAGGACTATATATATCCAATAGACTAAAGCTAGGCTTGCGTAAAGAAAAAATAAGAACAAAAAACGACCCCAGCTAAGTTTCTGATAGTTGCATGCTCTTGATCTAGACAGCTTTTTGACTTGCGGACGGCTACTTAACGTAATTTGTGTGTGTGTTCACACAATTCGTCTGTTGATTTTCATCATATTGTCTTTTAAGAAGAGTGTATTTTACACAATTTCTAATTCTATTCCAAATTAATTGGAAGAAATATCATATGCTAACAATTTAAATTTCTTAGCTATTTTCATCTTTTAGAAACTGTATTAGTAGGAATGGTAACTTGAAGTGTCTTTGTCTCATGAAACAGGTCGGTCTTAAATACTCCAAGAAATACACAGTAGAATTTGTCAGGGTCTTGACTCTGACAAAGAACCGAGGAAAAGGTGGGGCTATCCGTCTGGGCATGCTCAGTGCCAGAGGCCGTGCTTTACTATTTGCTGACGCTGATGGTGCTACAGAATTTAAAGACCTTGTAAAGTTAGAAGAAAGCTTGAAGAAAATAAACCAAAATCAGGTAAGGAATGGAAGCAAGGGTGATATCAAGAAGACATTTAGGATTCCTGTGATGTGCATGTCAATGCATGTTAATGTAGATACAAGTGTGGGTGCCTATGTGCGTGTGTGTGACAGCCGCCTGGTAACACAACCGTAGGCGCTGGAGGCGGGAGGGCTGCAGCCCCCCCCCCCCCAACCAAATATTTTTGTG
>JAIPMN010005830.1:21418-32923 GCA_020650975.1 Apostichopus californicus
GGCGGGGGCTGTGGGCTGCAGCCCCCCCCCCCCCAACCAAATATTTTTGTGAAAATTCGGGCACCTGAAAGAAAAATAAATTGTATTGATGTAGGGAAAGGATATCAATAGTTAAAAAAAAATTCTCCTAGGTAATTAAAATAAAGTTCTAAGCTTGCTCGACTAATTTCGCCATTACTAATGTAAAAGCCAATATGATACGTACATTAACACGTTGAAAAAATTTGGGTTATATTTTTTGGGCAAGGCATTACAGCCCCCCCCCCCCCCCAAATCAAATTGGGCTCCTACGCCTTTAAACACTACAACTCGAAAAGTGAAGCTTGGTTGAACACCATGTTTGGTGTCTAGGTCCCCATTAGTGAGCATAAGAAGTTGATTTCTTGAATGTGTGACGAAATTGAAAGACGTCACAAACTGCAGGAGGCAGTTACCATAGTTGTCATATCCCTCATTATTATTTTTTATTATTATTTTATTATTATTTATAACTCATATTAACACTTTCCTCATTAATTCTGTTCTTGTCAGGATTCCAGGGCGTTGGTTTGCGGTTCGAGAGCTCATTTGCAGGATGAAGCCGTCGCTCAGGTATGGTGCCTCTGTTCAGCAAAAGGAATGGATTATTTTACTGACACTACTTCTAAAAGAGGCTAATAAAATGAAATCCTCATTTGACAGTGTAATTTGGTGACTTTTTTTTCTGAATCAGATAAGTTTTAAATGATTCTAGCAATGGAAAACCTAACAGTGTCATATTCTTGATGGTTAATTCTAGACAAATTCACCTAAAACTGCTGGCCTCCTTGTTTGGTTTTCTTTGTACGTCCAGTATGTCATGTAGGTGGCCAGTAGGTGTGCTGTGACAAGATTTTGAAGGGCTGGTTGGAAAAGAAAATGTGAGACATAAAGTATTGAAAGTTTGAACTAAGCTCCCTCCCCAGTCCTCCCCTCCCCTCCCTCCCCTTACCTTCCCTCACCTGGTTACTTTATTCATTCATGTGTGGAAGAGTGGGAGGGGACAAGGCCGACTGTGGCAGTAAATACAATGGGCACTACAGCCACTTCCTGAAAGTGTTGTTGGATGCGTAATTGAATTCATTCCCAGTGTTATTAATGACAAATCATCAGGATCTTTTACAGCAGTTGTTACAGTGTAAGTACACTTTGCATCTCTTCCTCAGCGTTCCTCCTTCCGAACCATCCTGATGTACGGCTTCCATTTCTTCGTTTGGTTTCTCTGCGTCCGATCCATCAAGGACACCCAGTGTGGCTTTAAACTAATGACTCGTAATGCTGCAGCTGTCCTCTTCTCAAATATGCATGTAAACAGATGGTAGGTACTAGCCAGGTTATTGGTTTCAGCAATATGTATGAAGACAGGTTTTGTTTTTTGTTTTTTTGTAGGGAAAACTAAAGACCTTAAATATTAATCCTACCACGATCATTTGCAAATGGGAGACTGGCAGGGTCTACCAAGTTATAATTTATACATATGAAGAATGTCAGGTCTATTAAAGATCACTAGCTCCGATAAGCAGTTTAATGAATAGCTTGACTAGCGATGTGGCAGTAAAATGGGCAGTAGAAGTCCACATGTTTTGGGCAGTTCCATGATGTTATTGTGTTTAATGTACCACTATGAGAAAATGTGACAAAATGTTGAGAATTGAAGCAAGTTTTCTAATTTCATACCCGTGAACCTTACTTTGGTGAAGAAAAAAAATCTAGGTGATTGCCTTTAATGGTTTGCTCAAATAATACCTCAGTGTTTGTAATTATTTGGTAGATATAGAAAAATTGTCAAAACAAAGTCAGAAGGCTGCTTTAAAAGATAAGTTTGAAATTTATGATCATGGCGACTTCAGAATAGTCCATGGTGGAGCATGTATCATTCCAGGGTTCTCTACCCTGGAGATGGGCTCCAATGACATATAATAATTTTTTATCATAATGAAATACATTTGGTGAGAGTTGGAGAGAGCATCTGATTAAGTACGACTTTGTCCATTCATTTCAGGGCGTTTGATGTGGAGTTGTTGTACATTGCTCAATACTTAGGCATTCCAATGGATGAAGTAGCAGTCAACTGGCAAGAGATAGAAGGTGAGCAATTACGTTTTCTTTCTAGTATGTCCCCTTTCTATACTTAATCAATAGGATCTTATGATGGATAAAGATTATTGCTTAGTGAAATATTCTGCATCTTAAGACCAAAACCACATCCTGAAAGCAATTTGCATCCTGAAGATATGAAATTTTCAAATTTGGTGATGTTTTTTTGGCAAATGCATCTGACAACAACAAAAGAATGATGTCATCATGGCAATTAAGCGGAAAATATATTTCTTTATCTATAATTCATACTTTAATCATATTAGCGGAGGTATAGCCTAGTGGTTAACGCCGGCGTCTCCCAGTCATGAGATCCCCGGTTCGATTCCCCGCCGACAGCAATGTTTGTCATCTGGCAAGGGTGTTGTTCAATAACAACTTCCCGACATGGACGTTAAATGGATGTGTGCCGAGAGATTGGCTTCGGTCAGCTTGCGAGTCTTTAAGCCTCCATGGCTTCTTTCGCGAGTTCCTGCTTGCGGGAAGATCACATATACATACATACATACATTAGCAAAGAAAATAATATTTCTTCATAGGAAAAGGTTGCATTTCGATGAAATTCTAAATACAGCGAACACTGACAGCTAATCAAACAGTCTATATATACCAGGTTTCAAAGATAAATAAAAAAGAAGGTAATAATAGAAAAAGAAAAGATTTTGCAGAGCACTTACGCAGGTCTATTCTTCTCCTGTAGTAGCGGAAGGTTTTGATATTGAAGTGGACTTTAAATTTAACAATATGGAAATATTGTTCATTTTAATTTAAGCTGTACATTGTCTGCCACTGGAATGTCCTTTGCAATGTCTCAGCTCGGAATGTCTCTTGAAAGGTCTAAGCTATCAAATTTTTGTTGAGCTGATGACATGTTCAACTTGTTTATCAAAGTTCTGAAGAAAAGCTTTCTTTCAGTGTTTGGGCACTTTGTACGAAATTTTTGGCTTAAAATGCTTACGTGACTGACACATTTGGAAGATTGCTGTTGAATATTAACAAATCCATTTTGTGATAATTGTTCATCATTTAGTCTTAGTCATTAAATTTCTCAAGCATAGCAAGATAAACAGGTCTTTCTTCTTTTCTGATTCTGTCTCGGTTATTATTCATTTCCGGTTATTCTTAGATTTGATGGCACAGAGGTAACGATAGCTGCAATAAAGACTTAACGACTTAATAGTCTGAGGCCAAAATATCATTCTCTTAGATCAGAGAATAAGTTCCAACCAGGTTTTGTGTGATGGTACTTGTAACTTTTTTAAAGGAAAGGACTGCATCAAGGTGATATCATCCATTACTAAGCCACTCCCACAAATGACAGCTGGATTCCTAATAATTTGTAAGTTTCATGAATACTTTGCATTAATTTTTTTTTTCCATTCCCATCTCCGTAGGTTCAAAGATCATCCCAATTTTCAGCTGGGCTCAGATGGGCAAGGACATTCTCTTTATTAGACTACGATATACGTTAGGTTTCTGGAAAATTGAAGACAAGGTCAAGGGTCAATGATTTATGCTTGAACCATAAGAGATAAACACAAAAGTTAGTCAGCCAGTTGGGGAGAATTTCTTTAATGCTGGTACCACTCTGTATGGTAATTTTCATGTCACTCTTCAGAGCAATGTTACAGGCACAATTTGAATGGTTCTGAGAATTGTGATCATAGCAACAGGATATTTAATACTGTTATATGTGTACCCTGAATCAGGACATGCACCGTTTACAAAAAAAAAAAAATTTGTCCCAACTGAACGACATAAGTACAAATGTGTTATTTTCATATTGTAACATGATGAATAGTGTTAATAATATTCATCGTTTTATTATATTTGACGCCTTTTAGAGTACGGCATGATAGAATGGTCACAATGTCTCATTCTTTGCCTGCTTTTTTTTGTGTGTATCAAGCTCAATTATGTTTCTGCAATTTAAACTTGTTAACTTTTTATTGAACTCAAAATGAAGACCTTGTAAAGGAGAAAAAACGAAGTTGATTTTCCTTTGAAATTGCTGCGATCAAATGAAACATGAGAACACACAAGTAATTTACACTTCTCTTTCAAATTATTATTTTCCCCTTTTTTCTTTTCTACTCCCTTTTGTGGAAAAAGTAAAAACATGTTTACTTTGTGTCAGGATGAACTAATGTTTACAGAAGTATGACATTAACAGAGAGTTGGGCTGTCTTAGGTTTGTTAGTTTGATACATCAAACTATCTCTACTTCTCTAGTAAATTGAAACCAAGTTCACAAATTATGTTATCATGTTTATGTACTTTCTGTGCAACATTTTAAGCAAACAAATATATCTCTGTATGTTTGTTTGGGCAAAGTAGTAAAATTTGCTAGAAATCTGACTTTTGTATGATTTCATGAGAATGTTCACCTATGCAGTAAGGAGTTTTATGCCCTTTTCAAAAATTACTTTCACTTAAATGGAAACATAATTGCCAACTTCAGATTGGGGTTTCGTTTTGACCACCATTTTTTTTTTGTCTGAATTAAAGGGACAGAGAACTGAGACTAGAAGAAATGTTGCTTTTTTTTCTAATTCAGTAAAATACTTTTCTAATTTTGATATGTATCAATTATTACAAAAATTATACTTTAATTATTAATTTCATAATATGCTTAATTATGTGCAGTTTACATGTCACAAAGCCAATGAGTGCAGGCAGGAAGTGGAGAAAGAAAATTTAGGGAGTGAGAAAGAACTAGAGTATTTCAAGTAGAACCCCCCCCCCCAAATACAGGCAGTTTTTAAAACTATTGAGAGGAATGAAAATTTTCATCCTTTACTCTCTTTAGTCCTGCTAATAACCTATGTAAATTCCATCTTTCTGCAATTTAAAAAAGGCCTTGGCATTTGTAAGAACTGAGTAAATAATACAATTTAATTACTTGTTAATTGCACTTGTACAATGGATGCTATAAACACATGTAGCTTGAATCCATTCTGTGCTCCCTATATTAAGCATCGTCTTTCTAATATTCCATTTTTCTCGATGGGAAGGCGGAACATGGAAAAGTTTTCCTTTTTTTTTTCTCCTATTATGAATGTGATCTTGCCAATCATGTCCAAAATGTGATTTTCTTTGAGTAATTAAAAATGAAAAGTAAATCCATTCGGTCCTTTAAACTGTTATTTGTTTTCCTTGCGCCAAATTGCCTCTCTTTGCTGGTGAATTTGCAATCATCTTTGTGCACCACAGAGGTGTGCGTGTGTGCTGGAACTGGCTTTGTATGAGGGATAGTATATTGCAGTAATCTCATTTCTTGTGCTCGGAGTTATCCACCCGCCAAATTATTCCAAGTATTCTGTAATAACTTGCAACAATGACCTCTTTTCAGTAATGCATTACAGAACATTTCTGGGAAGTTTTTTAAGCCATTGGTATTATATTTGGCATAATCTCTTGGCCATGGTCCTCCACCTCCCATCATCAGGGGGGGGGGGGTCGGTTTAGTTTGGGGAACTTAAAACTTCGGTTGGGAAAGAATCAGACCACTGCTACAGCCCTATGGGTGAACACCTTTCAACAACAACAAATCTAGTTTTTGTTAGCACAACCTTGAGTTTACAGCTAATTATAGACCTAACTTATTATCTAAATATACCTCAGAATGCACCACATTTACATCTAAATTTTCTTCATTTTTCTAGTGAGGACCCCAAAGACCTACATGGGAGGCACCTTCAAACACCCAAGGGCCACACCTACTATTTAATGAAATCCTTCATCTCTGGCCCCTTAAAGAGATTCAGCTCCCCACCTTTATCAATGTGGGTAGTTGTTATTTTTTATTCCCCCCCCCCTTAACATTAGAAATCCTGTGTACATCACTGTTCAGGAAGCTTGATTGCCACTCAATCTCTGCCAAAATCAATCAGTCAGTACAAATAATTGAGACTAAATATCTCTTACAGGAAGGGCTGTAAGGTTAATTGTGAATTGTTGAAATCATGAGACTTGGTAGGAAATGCTTAGAAAGGCAAGTTTTGTCCTGGGCAGAAGTAAAGTTAAGTTTTCTCCAGGACCCACAGCTACTTACTGTGCAAATTGGCCTGAGCCTGGTCCACAGTCAAACTTTTCTGTAAATCGGGGGTTGACTTGAGGGTAACTATGGGCAGCCATTTTGGCATTTTCTAAGACAATGTTGGATGTATAGAACTATCATGCAATAAACAAGGTGTGTTCAAATCAGTCTCTGAGAGAAGACAAACATTTCAGAATAAGGTTCTTTAAATTCTAATCTCTGTTTTTTAATTTGTAGCAAGCATAAATTAAGTTCATATACACTTGGAAAATTTCTGAGAGAAATGTATTAACAATTATCACTAAATATACCCTCAAACCCAACTATTTAGTTACTACGAAGACAAAGACCAAGAAAACTCTTGCAAAAAAGGTCATCTTTCAAGAAGAAAATAGAAAAAAAAAATTATCACAAAATACCAACTATTTTATTTTATTGTGAGAAAATCATTTTTCCCAAAGGATTTAACACCCCCAAAAAAGGTTCCTTACCACCGTACCTATAACATCGCCGGATTGTGAAGGTCATTTTCCGTAAAGTGCTTTTGGCCTGTCTAACACGCTTCATCCATGAAAGCTCAGTTTACATCGACATGACTGGATGGGTTTTACAATTTTTTCATTTCGATTGTCAGTCATCAAAATCCCTCTGTACTTACTCTTGGCAGTTTACTAAAACTACTTCTGACATGTAATTGCACAATAATTCAAAGCCACTATTTGGGCTCATAATGATAATAATAATGATAAAAAAACTTATTTGATGATTATTACACCTTTCAAAACTTTAACAAAATGTTAAAGGAAAATAAATTAAGTCTCTCAATATGCTCTGATCAAAAATGTCACTTTCATACAAACATCTCTGAAAGCCACCTGCATCACACCACTGAAGTCCTATAGGTTGGTGATGGGAAGGCAGTCCTATGGGTCGGTGTTGGGAGGGCAGTCCTATGGGTAAGTGGTGGGAGGGCAGTCCTATGGGTTAGTGGTGGGAGGGCAGTCCTATGGATTAGTGGTGGGAGGGCAGTCCTATGTGTCAGTGGTGGGAGGGGGTTGAAATCAGCTTAGTACACTCTTTGACTTCTCAGTTTTAATATACCTTCATTGGATTAGCCACTGTCAGTCAAGATCCAACGTAATCAAATTTACGCATGCCAATCATAAAGCAGGTTTGAACTATATTAACATTAAATTGTAAACAGCAACTGGCAACAAAATTGGAATGCAATTTCCCAACATATCCTACAATTTTGTTGTGTTCATTCCAGCAGTATAAACATACCTGAATCACACTCCTACACTAAACTTGTTAGTAACCTTCCATTTGCCACAAGATTTCCAGCATGGGGCGAATAGTTTTAATATAATAGCTGACATGGGACTATACCTGGAATAGAAGGGAGCTGAGAATGGACTTTTCTTGCCCTCAAACTTGAGAACATTTGAAAATGAGCATATGAATATAGGGTCCTGTTGGTAACCGGCACCACAATTACACAAAGGTGACCACTCCCCAGTTCCCCCTACCACCCCCCACATTTCCCTCTCCCTTTTCCATCAAATTATAATGTGGTTACTTCATTAACACATCTCTGAGTTATTAGTCTATCACTAGAATGCTCTAGCAATCTTGCAGTGTGCCACAGGAATTATAAAGGAAAGCTTTTCTAGAGAATACCATCCTACCCACTATAAACATATGAACACCATTGACACTGTAGTAGTTTCCTCTTAAACTAAATTAGCATTAGTTACACTTCATTAATGGTATTAAAATAACATTAATTACTCTTCATACAGGGTATTAAAATAACATTAATTACTCTTCATTGAGGATATTAAAATAACATTAATGACACTTCATTGAGGATATTAAAATAACTTTAATGACACTTCATTTAGGATATTAAAGTGAAGTAAAGAGTAAGTACTTAGTAAAATATTGCAACAGGCATCTCAATAGGATGCAAAGTGTATTCTATAAAAACTTGGTACTTAGTTTTGAGCTAAATATATCTTAAAGACCAGCGGAATGGTATACGGTGAACAATCTATGCTAAGCGATAAAACGTTCTTTGAAAGGTCAAAGGTAATGACGACATCATTGATTTTGTTCTGTAGTTTAGTTTTGTCCTTCGATTACCTGATTTTACCCATGATTACCTTGATCTGACTCAACTGCAATGATGTTACATTTTAACTACTTTTTAAGAAAAAGTCGCCCAGGAAAGAACCTGGGCACGAAAACCAAACTGCCGAACGACTGATCCGCTCTCAACCCCAGACCCCTTGCATCGGGACTGTGACTGTGTGATCATCGTCGGGTGTGTATCAGGATTCCCCTCAGAAGGGAAAAGATACTACACATGATCTTAGCCAAAAGGCCGAGAAGGCCGAAAAGGTTACATTTTAACTTTACCAACACAGCGACTACAGTGTCATCTATCAACGCAGCTACAGTACACACATAAAACACAGTACGCAAAGTTAGGGAACTAGCAAAGCTACCGTACACCACCATACTAACGAGAAAAACCTGACAAATCGTGACATTACCCAGCCGGGCAGGCGACTGTAAGTCGATGAAATAAGATGCAGACTGTATGCTCCCTTCATAGATAAACAAAATGTTTGGGGTAATGGGGATATTTTGATCTTCCTTAGATGAAAGATCCACAGGTTTTATCAAACATATATAAATAATTTTAAAGCTTGGAATATTACGAAGAGATGAAATGAAAGAAAACTGAATGAAACTTCAAATCTAAAGGAACACAAAATAGTCTGTAATCTGATGGAGAATGACCTGTACATTCTGTTTAATAACAAACCTGGTTAATAACAAACCTGGTTAATAACAAACCACCGCCTGGCTGGCATTTCTTTGCATTGTAACATCACAGGCGTGATGTCATGCATCACTCATTTGCATATTATGTCACACAGACTGCTACAAAGAGTAGACACACCCATTTAACCTGAATCAAAGGGCTGGTGGGCTTTTTAACAAACAAAACATACAAACCCATCAAACAGGAACATATCATAGTCCAATAATGCTTATAGACAAATCTGTAGACTTCATTTTACCTAAATTAATTTAGTTATCTTTCAAATAACCCTGATGGCACTGGGGGGGGGGGTGGGTGGGAGGTAGGGTTGAAGGTTGACAATACCATTTGTTCTGTAAACACTGCTCCTTAAAGTTAATAGCTTAGTTTATAATCTTTCAAGCCCTTGTACTCTGTCAAAAAAGTAGAGCCAAAATGCATATTTGAGCTCTTGTTCTTTTCCTTTTTAATTTAAAGTTCCATATCCTACAGCACTCACAGGGACCACATCTGACCTGAAAATGCCCAGTGAAATATCCCTGCTCTCCAATAGTTGCCAGTGTCCATAGATTTACAGGAAGAGCTTTGAGATTAAAGTATTTGTTTTTAAGTTCATGGATGAGAGGCAGAAACAGGAATCACATTTTGTAGCTATTTTTGACCAAATTTTGAAATCAACTGTTAGTATCTCTGACTTGCAAGGTGTTCTGTTAAAAAGTGGCAAGAAACTCTGTTTGGTGATCATCAACAACTACAAATCATTCCCACACTTGGTTCTAAAGGAATGTTGAACTGGCCTCTCCTTTTATGGTATACAATCTCTACCTGTACACCCAACATCAATGATACGTACAACCTGTCCGTCAATTCACATAGAACAGAATATTAGTCAGAAATCTCCTAGTCTGCCCTTAAACTTCAATTCACAGGTTGCATCTTCACAAACTATACCCTGAGAACACTTTGCCATTGATATGCCAACATCTCTAATACTTTATGCATCTCTCAATGAAAACTACAAAATACTGACAGTTAAGTGAACGAAACAAGAAAGGTATACTGCTGAAGAAAAATATCTTAGACCTGATTATACCCAGCTAGAAAATGACAAATTATGATTTTTTGTTTTTGAAGTAGCTGATTTGTTCACACATTCCACAGAGATTCACACAACAAGTGACCACAACAAACAATGCTCTATGTGATGTCTATACAGTAGTCTAGTTTTTTCATTCAAAGAATGAGTGTTGGCTCAGTGGTTAGCGCCGGTGCCTTTCAATCATTCGAGTTCGAGTCACTCCAAGATTAATGTATGTCGTCCAGTTACAGAGTTGTTGACAATTGACAAGTTGTAATCATGGACGTTAAGTATGAATCTAAGAGACTGACTTCGGTCAGCTTGCGGCTTTGCTAAGCCAATGATGGCTTCTTCGCGAGTTCCTGCTTGCAGGAGGATCTAAAATGCATACAATACATACAAAGAATCTCCATCGGTTTGTTAGTTGCAGCAGTTCAATGACCTCTGTTTGCTCCTGTTGTGACATCTAATCTAACAAACTACAAAAACAGTCAATGTTCATGTGCATACCATGGTAAGAGAAATTACACAACCAGCTCCTTAAAAAAAAATATATTTAAAAAAAAAAGACTTTCTTCTGTTCCCCGAACTGAAGATAACCAAATACCGACTTCGACAGACGACTGAAGCATTTATACAGGCCCACAAATTGTCCGAAAACTTTCACAATGAAATTTTAATTATTATTTGACAGATTTATATTTGTTTCAACATGAACACATTAGCTTGAATATTTTACTATCTTCTTCGACTTTGTGTCTTGACGATAGATATTATTCTTTCATTTTCCAAAGAAGACTAAACAATTTCCTGATATGAACCAAAAGGTACGAACATAGCACAGTTGGGACACATTTTTTTCTTTCTATACTCTACTTTCATGTCCTGGTTCAAAGCACTCCTATAGACAGTAATGAGCAGTATAAATATCATGTTTCTATTGGACAAGAGGTTAGGAGTTGTTTATACTGTCGATACGAGTGCTATGAACTTGTACCATATGGGCTGGACAGTATAGAATTCGTATTAGCATTGGGAAATAGTCCCAACTGTTGGCTGTTGCACATATATCTATTGCCATGAATATGCACAGCATTATATCATAAATATGCATCTAACATCGCACAAGATTAAAAAGTGAATACACCATTTGCTCCCAAGAATTTACGAATATAAAAATTGCAGGGGTCGATGATGGACCAAACCTTTGAAAAAAACATTTTATAAGTATCATTCGACTTGTGCTGATATAGATATCGCCCTCTGTACATATTCACCTACACCTTATTAATATGCATGTTATAGATTTTATATATGCATATATACATATAAAATCAGCGTCCATAGCCTAGTGGTTAGGGTGTCCGCATATAAAGGGGGAGGCCCATGGTTCGAATCCTGGTTCTGGATTTTCCAAATCACTACAATTTCAAATATACA